>JAQIBA010000093.1:90308-336891 GCA_028293925.1 Brueelia nebulosa
ATGCATACAGTATAAGATTCGTATATATTCGTATAGTTCCTTGCTGTGGTGGCTGAGAGTACACATACAACCGCAAAGGGTTAATTTGGGAAAAAGGGGAAAATTATAATTGAAAGGTTAAAAAGCACTAGTTTAACCCATTTTATACGAAATAATATCCCTAAAAATTAGAGGGTGAATGCATAACTTTAAATTCGACACAGTGGCATCATAACAGAAGTATTCGAGATTAGGGCGATTCCTTTGAAACTCGTCCTTTTTCGAATTACACATACTGCGGCGAAGTCCGGTTTTAATTTTAATGAAAACCCATTAAAAGCCTTTTATTGTGGAAATATCACCGGTCTACCTGTCTTCCTATTTAAATTTTCTCTTTGTCATTGATGAGCAAATAAAAAGCAGACCCGGTCACACTGGAATTCGCCACGTGTTTTTAATCCTCACAACATTTTTATTGTTACTGTTCATTTAAATTTATAATTTTCTCACGATGAAACTCTGCTTAACTTAGCCGAAGCTAAACACTCTGGATTTTGCCAAGCTTATAACTCATTTTTCAAGGATATTGGGTCAGTCGCTCGATATTCAAAGCTGAACAAGTTTCAGGTGTTTCAATTAAAATATTCTTTTTTTTTTTGTTCTGAAAGGAAAATCACTAATAATTCTTTACATGTCAAAATGATTGACTATATCTTTAAAAGTTTTAAGCAGGGCAAAAATAACTGACTCTGATGATGAATTGTATATATATATACAAATATATAAGAGAAAATTTTAAAAGGATATTTCCTTTTGGAAAATAAAATTAATCAGTTATGAAAGGATATGAAATCATAACTTCTATGTTTGAACATATATAAAATAATAACAAATGTTTGTTTTTAATTGTTTAATAAAAATCACAATATTTGGATTCACTGGATATATTTTTATATAAAAGATTATGACAACTTATAAAAAAAAGGAAAGTCATCAGGCACATATTCGGAGCTTTTGCACCAATTTGACAACTTTTCATCTTAAAATCTAACTTCTTAAAAAAAAACTAAATTCCACTAAGTTATACTGGACAACCCAAACCTCCAGTGAACCCAATAACAGGTTGGTTTGGGAGGGGCACTGTTTAAATTGCTATTAATTGCACTTTATCACTGATGAAATAATTCCTCTTATGGAAAAATAATGGAAAAACTAAAGGAATTCTATTTAATAGTGCTCCTAATAATAAAGAGAGGTTATGAGCAAAACTTCTGCAAGTGGACACCATCATCTTTAGTTTTCTGATTGAGGTTTATTTTATGAATACAATATAAATAGTTGAAAAGAGATACAATTGTATATTTTCATGGCTCCTCATCAGAAAACTCTGCACCGACTAAATCTAATTCATCAAAGTCTTCAAATAATGATTCATCCACTTTAACTGTTTCACCATTGTCTTCTAAGAATTTCAAATCTGATTCTATTAATGTCTGATCTTGTAAGAACAGTTCCCTTCCAGTTAATTTTCTACCATCTCTGTCTTCCCTTAAATTCTTTTTTAAAGCACCCATTTCTTCTTCGAAGGCTTTCTTCCAGGTCATGAATGTCTCCACTGTGACTTGAGTTCCCTCGAAGCGTTTCCTTTCGGCTTCTTCGCTCTCCCTGAGTCTTTTCTCCTCTTCGACTTCCTTATTCTTCTTTAAGTCATCCCATTTATTATTGAGCCATTCCTGAGCGGTTGACACCAATGTGAAGATCATGGCCATGCTAACGTTTTCTTGTGCATCTTCTAATAATTTATGCTTTAGATCGGTTTCGTAATTTTTTAAGAAATTATCGGCATCCAAAATATCCACTTCGGGTATTTCGTCCGGATATTTCGGGGTGAGAGTAAATTTCAGAGTGCATGCTAATCCTCCTGATTCCGAATCGTATTCTTCTGACTTTACTCTGACCGTGAATTTGTGAGGATCTGTTCCTAAAATCTCCAATTCCCCACAATAAATCGACTCCAACGCTTCCAATTCGGTGTCTTGTTCTTCCTTATAATTCATTTTTTATCTTCATAACGTTTTGCCTATGTAAAATTGAAAAAGTTTTCCATTCCCTTACACATAACCTCAAAGTTTGTTTACGTCTAACCGTACGGGCAGCCATGCAGGAGAAAACCATAGACGTATATATTAACTATTTTCATTTTCGTTATTAATAAGTCTTCTTTTTATATATAATTGTTATTATTTATTCTTTTTATATTTTTATATTATTACTGTTATGTATTAAATACTTATTGTTTTTTTATTTAATGTTTTATTATTTATTGTTCGTTTATTTGTCTATTTAATTATCGCTTTTCTGTTTATTCTTGTGTGCTTATCTATTCATTTATATGTAATTTGTCTATTGAGTTTGTCTATTTATTTGCACATTTATTGTTATTTATTATATACTTAATGTTTACTTATATATTATATAATTATTGTTTATTTTTCATATTATACACTGTTTGTTTATGTATGATTACATAGTTCACTATAAACTTATTGTTTAATTATTTATTACATTTTTTTAAATTTATTTATTATATACTCACTGAAAATCTTATTGTAATGAATCCGAATCGTATTGAAAAAGTTTTTTTTTAATTTTTGAAATCGTTTGAATTTTATTTTATATATTTGTTTTAATTTTTGAAAAGTTTGTGTAAAAAAACTCCTAATCCTTAAGGGTGAAATAGGGAAGTATATTATTATTATTATTTATATTTTTATTATAAGTATATTATTTTTTATGTTTTTATAAGATCATTATTTATTTTTTATATATAATTATTGTTAATTTTTTCTTATAATTTTATGTATACACTTAAACATGAAATTTAACCAAGAAAATACTTTAATACTTAAAAAGTTTACTTTATGAAAATTCTTATTCAAAAACTTCTGCCACAAAAAAAGATTTTCATACAGTAGAGTTCTGTTTTTGATATACACAAAAAAAATAAGCTTTTCCATTAACTGACAATTTAAAGTTTTTCTTTTTTCAAAATAGCACAAATCTTCAAACAGGAAAAGTCAAACAATTAAACCAAATAAACAACAAATACTTATAATATATATTGACATATATTGATTACCAACTTTTACTAAATTTTTTCCTCATCTGATAACTTACATTAAAACAAAAACTTAAACTCTTATAATGTCACACCTGAGAAAGAACTTTCGTTTCCACTAAAAGCAAAATGTGCCGTTTTACGTTGAAAATAAAGCCAACATTCATTGCAACAACGATCACCTTATTTTTATGTATATTAACCAGTCTCTTAATTACAGACACTTTTAATTAATTCCTAACATTATACACTTAACTAAACACGCTTTCACAATTAATTTTATTATTACATTTGCTTAATCTGTGTGCTGAAACGGAGTTTTTTTCTTGCCGAATTAAATTTCTTCAGGGAATTGAGGCTCAATGGTACCAATCTATAATATTTATACAGATATTTATATACACTATTAATGATACTATTCTCTTGAAATTGGATATCTTTATATTCTTCCAAGTTTTCTAATTGGAGTGTGCAGTGTGTGTTTTACGTGATTATAAGGCTGATACCTCTTTTGTTTTTAAACGATTGCGGCAAGACTTGCAAGCAGCAAACCAATTATACATTTATAATTTATAAAAACAAATAAACTCATAGTGCCTGCACAGTATACTTTTTCCTTAATAAATTGACAGATTGAGCCAATTACAAAATCATTTGCTTCCGTTTGTACTTAAATAACAACGTGAAGAAGCATCGCAACTTAACCCTGTAAATTTTAACAGTTTTTCCCCAATTAACCCTTTGCGGTCGTATGTCTGCTCTCAGCCACCACAGCAAGGAACTGTATGAATCCTATACTGTATGCATTCCTGTGTCAGTTTAAACTTTTCCTGAGGGAACCTAAATGCCCTAAAGAATAATCGACTGGAGATAACGAAATATCTAAACAACAGTTGTCACCAATTTGGGAGCGCTTTGAGATACACCACACGATGGAGAGTTATAAAACATAATTTCTATACAAAAACATATCACAAGATGCCTGTATTGAATAAAGATATACCTAAAATTAGGAAAACAATTACTGAATGTTGTTTACCCATCGTAAACAACCGCAAAAGGTTAATATTAATTTGTTCCGACACGAAGTAAATACTTTGTGATGAGTTTTTTAATGAACTGAGCTTTTTCAAATATTTCCTTTAATTAATTTTACTTCAACAATTGGAAATCGATTCGGAAATCATCAAAACGATGACGAATATCTACAAATCCCTCAGACAGAGCACTTAACAAATTGACAATATATCAAAAAAAAATTACAATCAAAATATTATTATTTAATTCGGTTGTGAATTGAATTATAATATTCTATATTATTATAATTTTCTAATTTTCAAATCGAAACTTCCCACTTCAAAATGATTATTGGCACTTTCAAGTCACATTATTAAAAAAGCTCATAGTTTTCCATGGTTAAATAATTACATAACAAAAATTCGGCTTTAGATCTCGCTACTGATACTCTTCTCGTAAAATATACCTTCTAATATTCAGTATTGATTTGATGAAATTCGTTGTAAATTTCCTTGAAATTTAATAAATTCGGGCACTTTAAGTAAATTATTCGGCTGTTCATTTGGGGGAGATAATAAACATACAGCAAATATCAAAAGGACTCGAATTAATACAACTGGCAAGTCGATAACAAATAATAAATTACTTGCGATTTTATTACAATTTATTATACATGGATATCTTTTCTCTATTTCGCTGTGTTTATGTCAGTAAAAAACCTCCCCGGACTAAGTGCAGGAATTCAGTAACTTGAGGACTTCGGGCAGTCACGGGTATTCGGTACCAAATACAGCGCAACTAACAAAAGGAAAAGGTTTAAGACAGCGTAAAAAAATGAATGCAATTTGAAGGCAAGTTTATGATCCCAATGGTGAACTTGAGTATTGTCATTCAGAGGCAAAAATTAAACGATTAAAAGCCTTAAAAAGAGGGAAGGGCGTTTGAATTCTAAAATGGCCGCTCACAGAAAAGTCATTTGTAATCGAAAAACATTACTCTCATTCGCGTTTACAAACAACACAACGGAGTGCGATTGCTTCAAATTGCAGTAAAATAATCGAAAGTATAACTTAACAGAAGACCATCTCTCCGATTGTCACTCCTTCAAACATTACACAGTCCCAAAACAAATGTAACAATACTATAATTAAGTACTTCTGCAGTTCGTCAACTTCTCCTGGTCTTCTGTACGACACTTTCAGTACCAATTGAACTCACCAAAATTGCCCTTTCCTCAAATTAAACCTCTTAAACATTATATTCTGACAAAGTTTCAATAGCAATGGGATCAAAATTACAAGAAAGAGCATAAATACATTAATTAATTTTTAAGAAATACAAAATTAATAATGTAGCGAGTTTTTTTTTTAATGATCTCAGGAACAATTAACATATCCGTGAAAGTCTCTTTTCTTAACTGTTTAGATTTCTTTCAATTTTCGTCCGCCAAATTAAACGAATGTGAATAATTCGGTTGGAATGACAATACTCTAAAATGTGACGATTAATCATTTAATTAAGACACACAAATGTAGCGTAACAACGTTTTACAAAAATCGCGTTTCTTTTTTTTCTTTCTTTCAAAAGTTCTCTTAATTCATCCGTACGGCTAAAATGAACTAACAGAACTTTTACAATTGTTTATATAAAACATTTAACTATTCTAAACAGTCTTTCAAATTTAAACATAATTTTAATTAAATATTCTCCGAATTAAAAGAACAAATTTGTTCCCGTTATAAAAAAAAAAAAAAACAAATGAACGGCTTTTTTCCTAAAAACCAAATCTTTTATAAAACATCTCTTCACAGAAATAATTATATATATATATATATGGATATATATATGTAAAAATTCTCCTGAGTTAAGTCCCTAAAAATCACCAGTCGTAGAGTTTACGGGAATCTATTCCGGTTTTCGCGAGGAGTTTCAGGTTCTTCAGGTGCTCCAACTGAAGCCGGAGTTGGCGAACTTCGTACCTCTCCTCCATTTTATTGGTGTCAAAGTGCATTGTGGTGTCCGGGTCGTGCAAGTGCTCGAACAATTTGTTAAGGTGCTTTGGCAATACGAATCGCATGTACGGATTGAAATATTCTAATAAATGGTTGCTTTCTGTGAACCCGTCGAATCTGTAAGGAAATCATTTTCGTTATAGTATGTTTTCTTGTTTTTTACAAACCCAAATTTCTAAATAGTCCAGTCAAATAAGACATTCAAGGTTACATAAATTCCTAAGAAGCTCAAACTTGGTCAAATTGTTGAGAGTATAATTACATAAAATTCAAAAGTCTCAAAATCCGTTTCGGGGAAAAATGGTCAAAAAAATTAGTTTTCGCCATTTTCAGCAAAACGGTAGTTTTATCGTAAAAATAGCTCAGACAAAAATTGTAGAGAATAAAATTATCTATAAAAAATGTATTAATACTTTTCTTCCTAAGAGTCACCGTTTCTGAGATATAACGATTCAAAAAGTTGGATGAGTTGTAAAATTGCCATTAAAAAGTATTCAATTTCAAGACTCCATAACTTTTATTTCAAGCAACCAATTTCGCCCAAACTATGTATGGCAAAGAGTAACATTAGGGCTTTAAAATGAGCCATGTTTGACGTTCTCTAGCATCAAAACTTCGAAGCTATGGGAGCTCAAAAGTTGTAGAGAAAACGCCATTTTAGCCATTTTTGCCTCAATTTTGAAGCCAAATATCAAAACAGTGTCACTTCGGATTTCTTTCTAACTTTGTTCATTGAAAGGGCACATCTTAAGCTTTCGAACGCATCCGGTTGGATTTTATGAGAAGCCATTTTGAGTGGGTGAAATTGGTCCCCCAAAATGTGCAAAAGTGTCCAATTTATCTGCACTCATCCCGAAGTGCAGTTACTCTGAAAAAATATACACTCACGTGACTACAAAATGGTTTTTATAGGAATCCTCGTCCATTTTGTCCCGGAGCAAGCGAAGGGCATACAGAAACAAATGATCGAACGGATGGGGTGATTTATAGGAACGCTCTGGAAACTCGCCCATTAGCGAGCGGTGACGTATGGCCGCAACCTCGCTGGCTATTATTATAACTTTCGCCTGACGCTCGACGATGAGGGTGTACACCCACCCCCTCGGATCTTCGCTCACGTCGTTCCACAACTCTGAGTCGAAGTAATCGTACACCTAAACCCAAATCCGATTATTGTTAATGCCGATTGATTATCAATGTGAAAGGTGCTGACTTGTGGGGATTGTACCTTGCATTTGCAAATTTTATCCAGCACCCCTCTCAAACACGCCACTAAATCCATGAAGGGAGGCGTCTCCCTCGTGTACACCAACAGCACTTCGGGCCTGGGCCTTTCAGATAACGTCAGCAATTGTCCGAAGTTAAATCTGTTGGCGTGACCATTGTTGAAACTGTACGTCTGCTCGGCGTTCGCTTCTGAAAGAAAAACGACAGTCGCTGACGAAAGGAAAACCCGAAAATAAAAAACAGTACACCTGGAAATCCCCGACACTCATCTCGAAAGCATCAAATCGACGTCTGCCAATTTGTCGGAAACTTTTTACAGCGGTTATTTAACTGTGTCAATTTAAGTTTTATTGTTTTTTTTTTCCTCTTCTCGAATGCTTACTCGGAACGTTTTCGGAAGCTTTCCCGATGATTCCGTTGGCCAGCGTTTGCCTCTTCCAGGTGATTTTCTTGGCGATGAAGGACACGATGATGACTCCCATGAGGAGAACGATTAGAATGATGGTGAATAAAATTTCGGGCGAAAGAGATTCTTTGTCGGGAATGACTGCTTCGGCCACAGCTCCGTCAGCCGTAAAGTCTGGTTTAAAAAAACCGTAAAAAAACAAAAAAACGTGTTAAAGAATTAAATTCTCACCAACGCAAAATTCTAAATGATTTCATCCGAATTTTTTTTTTTAAACAAATGCTGAACCGCCATTTCAAAAAGTACATAAAAACGTAGTGGAGAAATTCTGTAAGCAGTTAAAGTTTTGGCACTATTAATACAGTTTTTATTAAAGCGGAACATAATACAGTAGCGCTTAAAAGTATTTTGATAAAATTTAAAATAGTCTTAGATATATTATAAATATAATAGTGTAAATACAAAATTTAATAGAGTCTTAGTTAATTATTTTACTATAATAATAATATATTGATTTGTTTCCCCTTTCAGGGTTTACAAAATATTTACAACCAAAATTACAAAGATCACAGGATTACAAAATTACGAAGGGGGGGAATTCTGATGGAGGAGAGAATGTTTAATTTAAGACATTATAAGAGTAAATAAAAGTCACTAAAGCCAGGTAAATATGTCTAAAATAAACAAGTAAATAAATATACATAAAAGAGCAAGTAAGTAAATATGTATAAAAGAAAGAAATAATAAATATGTATAAAATAAACAGTCACCTGTTTATTATAATATACTTACATAAAACAGACAAGTATAAAAGAAATGTATAAATGAAAAGTATAATAGAAATATATATAAGAAACAGATAAATAAATATGTATAAAATAAACAAGTAAATAAACATAAAGAACCAAGTAAATAAATATACATAAAACAAACAAGTACACAAATATACATAAAAAACAATACATAACAAGGAATCTAATTATTTTACTGTAAGATTTTATTATTTTACAATTGTATTTAGTTATCAATTCTATTAATAATATGTAATGTCGCATTAAAATAACAAAATATACAAAACATAACATTCTTCTTAGTCTTTTACTTTTTCTTTAATACTCTTAGTTATATTATTAATACATAATAGAATGGATAAACTCTTTGTTTTTTCTGTTATTTAATTAATATTATATTTATAAATGTAAAAGCATTTTAACGAAAGCCAATAAATTTCACTTTGCAATTGGGAAACGATTAATTTTGTATTCTCAAAATACTTTTGACATATTACTTTTATAATAATTATAAAAGATTGAATATATAATAAAATAGGTTAAATAAAGGCAAAAGACTGTATATAACTTTTGACCAATAACACTTTGTGAGTAACTCTTACGGGTGTAAAACGAATAATTTTGTATTATCAAAATACTTTCGAGCGCTACTGTATAATTAAACAGAACATTAACTTTTAAGATCAATACTTTTCCCGAAAGTTTCCATTTATAAACGTACTGCCACCGCCAAAACGGCTCTTTCCCCGTCCGCTTTCGTTGTTATTAATAAAATTGAAAATTAATTGCGTTTAGGTAATTACATGAAACCGCGGTAACGTGTAATTAATGGATCTGAGCAGAATAGAATTCTGTGGCACTTGTAGCAGTTGAATTAAATAATTACTTTTTCTAATTATCCAATGACACGGGTCTGAATACTGGTTCGCCCAAACGGTTCCCCTTTTGCAGCGGTCGTCTATGAAGTGAACGTGAATGCCGTAGAACCCCGGAGACATTTTGTAAAATTTGCATTCCAGACCTGCATTTTGGACCCGGCAGGAGGGTACGGACAACTTTCCTGGCTCCTGGCATTTAATACTGCTCGAATTTTCCTTTCCCTTAAAAAGAAACGCCGATTCTTAAACCACAATAAATATCTTGCTGAAGTCGTAAACATGATCTCGATCCGCGTTCGGATTAGTGAATTCTTTAATAGTTTGGTTTGCTTTCACATTTTCATATCACCCGTTGAAAATCAGCGGCTATAATTTAAAAAACGTGAGCAAATAAATCACTGTCCGAGTCCGAAGCTCGACCTGCTCCCGAACAGCATCGCCTGCCACTTTTGAAAGAGGCGTGACCGAAGGTGACACCGGTCGACATTTTTCCTGTATCGGTGACCGCATCGCCAATGCGGAAACACCGCTCGGGATCAAAGTCAATCCGGGGACTCATTTCTGGCCGAATTTGGCATTGGGTCATTTCCCAGGACGCTTTCCTAATCTCTCCCTAATCCAGAGTTTCCTTCTTAATCTAAACTCTGAATAAATTATTACGGGAAATGGGCTTTTATGAAGCCGCTTTGTGCAGTGATGAAATTTTACACGTCATTTTTTTCCCCCCACATTCCAAAACGGTTTCCCTTCCTTTACACGGTTATGTTTATTTCTTTATGTTTTTCTCAAAGTGGACATCCCTCAAAAAAACCCTTTTCCAAAACTGAATTTAAGGATCTGACTTAAAGGCCGCAGACTCTAATATTCGGATGTCGTTGAGAGTGAACGAAGAAACAATTCCTTTGTGTTCTTATAAATCCTTTCATAACAAAGTTATTACTGTGTTTTTTTTTTCAGTGGGAAATTCCGGGGTTTTCAAGCGATGGGCACTCGAATGCGTTTGAACCGTTTCTAAAAATTACATTTTAGCCCATTGAGTGGCAGACGAATTTAGAGCGTCTTTCGGTGGGTTCCGAGGTTTTATTTCCAAGAATAAATATTTTGTAAAATATTTAAGCTCAATATTAATAAATAAAAATAAATATTTTTAAAGTTATACGGTTTTATTTCAAGTGCACTAAAAAATAATTTGTGATGTAAGAGTATAAATAAATACATGGGTGACAAAGAAAAAGACCAATTTTTTTGTACATAAAACCGTGGGGCGTTACACAGTATAAAATTCGTATAAAAATTGTACAGGTCTTTTGCAGAACGTGTAATATCTCCCCACGGTTTTATGGACAAAAAATTGGTCTTTTTCTTTGTCATCCATGTATTTATTTATACTCTTGCATCACAAATAAACCGTTTAACTTTAAAAATATTTTTTCAATTTTTTTTATATTTTACTTTTTAGTTTTATGTTAAAAAGAAAAAAACATAAAACTAAAAAGCACTCTGTGTGGAGTCCAATCTCCGGACAAAAACTGCCGAGGGTAGCAATCCCTAGGATATTATTATTATATTCTTATTTTTATCTGAGTTGTAAAAGTGATAGCAGAATATATTTACAATGCGCCCTCATTCATCGGCCTGAGATAAGGTTATCTCCTTTAAGGACTCGTAAGTTGACCAATTAATTAGGCTTTGGGAATTTTCTTTATTTTTTTTATTTTTACCTGAGCACTAATTTAAAAAATAATTGCAGAAATTTGAATTGTCAACCAAAACGAAAGTGTGTGCAAAATTTGAAAGAAATCGGTCCGAGGGAATGGGTCAAATTTCGCCCAAAGTTTTGATTCAGACAGACAGACAGACAGACAGACTCGAAAACCAAGTTAAATAAAACCGTTTAATAAAAATTAAGTTACCCATACAATATTATAATGGCATTCACTCCAATTTTTATTTAAAAATAAACCAATAAATATAATAATAAATAAATAATAAAGCCCTGAATAAAATTTCTGTATCAAATTTTTGTGTCAAAAATTACACTACGAGATATCTCGTAGTCGACACTCAATGGGTTAATGACTTATTACCAACTTTAAGCCTCTGCATCTTCATCAGAAGGAAACCATCTCCAAAAAACACAACAACTCCCAAATGACAGGTGACCAATGCGAATATATAATTAATGATGCAAAAACCTGAAAAACCTAGTTCATCAAAGTATAATCTTCACGCCGAGAAAACGAGTTCTTTTAAAATGCGGAAAACCAATTCGATCGCCCGAGAAAATATTCACATTACCGATTTTCATTCAATTCCGGCCCGATCGTTTTTGCGGCTAATCAATTCATTCGAAATGCTTCTAAAAAAAAAAAAAACAAAAATCAGGTTTTACTACTCTCGGGAAAACAATCTTCTCTAATAAACTAATGAACAACTCGAGTAAGAAAAAAAAAAGTCACGATTCGATTACGGGATTACGGCGGTGAGTGGGAATTGAAATTTTGGATCCTTTTAATGTCATGTTTTGACATCTCTCCTGACTGAGTGTTCCGATAGGAAAACCTGAGTTTGCTTCTCATTTGCTCTTTTTTTTTCGTGTTTCCCCCTCTTCGAAATAAGCGAAAAATACGGCTGCGCTTAATGGAATCCAAAACCTTTTTTGCGGGACCCCATATTTGAGGAAATTTTGAAATTAATTCCATCGAGCTTAGGAAAAACGGGGCTCTTTCCCTTCCCGAGTGAAAAATCGTGCTTTTTCTCTGCTCCTTCAACTCGTTTCCAACCGAATGGAAATTTATTTGATCAGTGGTGAAAACCTCTTGCTAATGTTATTCAAATTCAAGTTTACCGCGAACCGGATAAAATCTGCCGGATGGTTCATATAAGCACCCTTCTAACACGTTTTTGTTCGAATATCGTTTGCTTTTGAAGTCTTTTTGCGTGGTTTTGATGCTTCCCCTCCGAAAAACCTCCCCCCCTTTGGGATGAAATTCAAAAAAAAAACCATTCGATCATTATTTTTCGACCGTTTCGAATAACGAATCATCCACGGCCGACATAATATCTTTGAACTTGAAATAGAAATCTCCTATAAATAATTCACAGTAAATATTATTAATAAAATTCTCCCCTAACTTTTCCCAAAATTCATAAACGGGCGACGAATCTTTCTCCGATTCCGAGACGAAAATCTTTTCACGTTTAAATAAGAGAACATTATTAATGCAGGTCTCATTTCGAGATAACCATTTTCGTGGGAAACCACATGAGAAATCTGTCAGAAATTCCAACAGTTTTAAACCCCGAGATTCAAACTCCTGGAATTCGAACAACTTGAAATTTTCCACCTAATTAGTTTATAAACTTCATGCACAGATTTCGCCCTTCGGTTTTACAACTCTCTCAAAACACAACAAACCTAAGGTAATAACCGGGCGGTTTGATTATGCTTCGAGTTCCCTTTCGTTCGATCATCACGGTTGTACCGTATCGATTTGCCCGGTTCCCATCTCGCATTTTTTCATTCATTCTCACCCCTTCCGTTGTTTAATTCTAAGGGGGTTAATAGTCGGAACGCATTAGGAGTTTTTACCCCCGCGATTGCACTAATAAATTACGTAATCGTTTTGCACCCTTAAGCTTCTCGGAATTAAATGACTTCGAAAACACGTGGCCTGGCGTGCGTGAGCCATCCCTGGGCACCCCCCGTCGCCCCCCGAAAAAGTTTTCTTTCATTAAACTTTAAATTTAGTTATTTTGATTATTTTCGTTTCGTCTCTCTGAAATAAATTCGTTACTCAAGTTTCCTTTCTTAAGTAGACATTTATGTAATGGGCAGTGGACCGCAGAGAATCATTGTTCCGTTTAACCGGAAATGCTGTCGGTACTATTGTTTCCCTTTTAAATCCAAACCTTTTTGATTTTAAACTCTGTATACAAATTTACACATACTTTTTTAATTCTGATAAACGAAAAAATGGATTTGAATAAAATTTTAATGAGACTCCTGTCTCGTTCCGAATAGGGTCCAACGAGTGTAATTTTAGCGACTTAAACGAAGTTGCTAATGAACTACAACCATTTACTCAGACGAACGCGAACTTCCAGTGCGGATACACAATGTCCAGGGCTTGAATTTACAACAGAATATAATGTCACTTACGTATTTGATCCCGTAAAAGTGAATGAAGTCGCCCGAGAATTTTAAATCCACTTTGACGGCATCGGGAGCGTCTTCGATGAGGAGGGGAATCCCTAAATCTAACTCCCTGGAAAGAGAAAAATAACACGAGTTTTGGCAAAAGACCATCTCGTTCCCCCCTTGGATGATTTCTACCGAACGCGTTTATATAATGCTTCTAACCGAACATTAAACGCATTTTCTTTTTTAATTTCAATGTTCGTTGTGAGATATCCGTCAGGAAAAGGTCATCAACTGAAGAATGGGTATTGATTATTCGAGGAGTTTTATTTTGACTATATATCTGATCCTCGAGCGGAAATCTTCGAGACATCCCATAAATTTCTCACAGACAGGTCAAGTGTACGCCCTTCGATTACGCCGAAGAAATATTACCGTTTATATTAAAGCATAAACCCCAACACCCCGCGTATGTTTCGTTGGGGCATCGGTCATACTCCGATCATTTTATTGATTGTTAACCGCATTGAAGTTATGCTCTGACGAAATATATTACCCCGACTTCGAACCGGACATAAAATGTTGCCCCCGATTGTTTCCGTATTAAAAACGACGTCGAATCCCGTTTCCCGAAGCTCAGCTGTTGTTTCCCCTCCCGATATTTCACTCTCATGACTTCTTATTGAGCGCGAAATGAAAACAACAACTGTTTATAATTGGCGCGATATAAAATAAAAGGAAATTCGTTCGGCGTTCGACCCTTACGGGGGAAACGAATGCGTGAAAAATCGAAAAAAGGATTCCCATTTCCATCCCGTGGAAGTTGATGTTTCACCCAAAACATTCCCGGAGATCTCCTGCCTATCACGACTGTCGCGTGCGGTTTTCTTACATCATGATAAACGTCAACCCCATAATTCACCCGTACGAATCAATCAGCTGTGGAAATTACGAATCCGCCAGCGTCAGCCCGTTTCCGGTTATCTCCTCATCGGGAAAACTTCGGCAGTCACTTTGACCGCGACATAAAACACCAATCACGACTGTTGGTTTTTCTTTTCGGCGGAAAGTGAAAATGAAGTGGCAGCGGATAACTCGTTTTTTGTGTTGGTGTCGGTACGCGTTGAATAATTTACGATATGAAAAGAATTCATTATGCAACGCGGCAATGTACGTTTTATTTCACACTATCTCTGAACGTTTTCTGAACCTCCGGAGTTAACTTCTCGATTGTTTGAGGACTTACCGTTTTGTGCTCCTATACTGTAGCGAAGCATTCAAGTTGAGATCAGTGAATTTTTTCTTTGTATAATAAGTAACTGTATTGTTAATATGTATACGGTAAGAGCGTTGGGCCTGCCTCGTTCCTCCCTTTTCATATGGAGTTACTTTGATTCTATAAAAACCGGGATATACGTATTTGAAAATTGCTGTGTACACCTGAAAGAAACACCGAATTTACTTGAACCTGAAAAATTAATTGCCGTTTCTTTAATTAAGTCTACTGATTCATTTCTCAAAAAAAAAGAAAAGTTTTTCCCCACCGCAACAAAGCTCGTCTTCCCGCAAACGTCCTTTATAATAAAAATATTTCGCCTTTAAACTTTTTCGAAAGTCTCTGCAGTAAATCAAAACGTTTGTAAACATTACGATCTGCCAATGCAGTAACTTATGAAATAAAAATTGTTTATTACGACAAAATCCTTTCTGATGGTTGAAAATTTTCCGAATGAATCTAATTTTAAATTGAAGGAATTTCTGCATGGTAATATAAATTAAAAAAAATTAATTAAATGTTATTTTTATTCGTTTTTCTCTCGGCGAATGAGCAAAATAAAATTTGTCTTCCCTTGAGAAGATCTGCTCGACAAAAAAGAGGAACACACACAAAAAAAAAAATAGAAACAACTGAAAGGAAGGCGAGATTTGTTGTTGAGATTTATTTCTAAATTCTCGAGAATCCACCAGAAAAAGAGATAAGAGGTTACCCTAAGGAAATTAGTTGAAGACTCGTTCGAGGAAAATGGGGTCGTATCTTCCTCAAAACCCTTTGTTTAGTAAACTCACGATTTGCGGTCTTATTGAATCGACACGACAGCTTTCCCAAAGTTATAATTTATAAAAGGTTCTTTTTAGTTCGGTTTTACACTTTTAATTAAAATTATTATTAATACCGATTTATCAGCAATTAATATTCTGTACTAACCGAATACGCTCTTGTTTAAATACAAAAATGGCAGTGAATACAATTTTGCGACAAAAAGATTTGGCTCCCCCTCCTAAAAAAGTTAATCACTCTAAAAATTAATTATTTTATAAATTCTTATTTATTTAAAATGATTTATTATTTAAAAATTATAAAATTTTGTATACAACTTTTACTTAAAAGATTATTATTAAATTACTGATTTATAATTATTAATACTGATTTATCAGCAATTAATATTCTTTCTTAACCGAATTCCTTCTTCTTTAATTACAAAAATGGCAGTGAATACAATTTTGCGACAAAAAGATTTGGCTCCCCCTCCTAAAAAAGTTAAGATTTTAAAAGATTATTAAATTATTGATTTATAATTAATAATACCGCAATTAATTTTGTATGTAAGTTTTAATTTAATAATATTTTATAATTTGTAATTATTATCAGCAATTAATTTTTTTTCCTAACCAAAAGTACAAAAGTGGGGAGTGAATACAATTTTGCGACAAACAGAGGGGGTTTTGACTTCCCCCTTAAAAAAGTTAATAATTTAATAAAAACCTAAAATCAATTAATTAGATGTGTGTTTTTTTTGCCGAAAGCAGAGATTTCATACTTCGATTTCTTAAAAGATTATTTATTTCCCATTTTTGCTTACTTTTCACTCCATTTTTCTTTGCTGTGATATCTCCTGTCGTTTGACAATTACTCGAATTTAGTTATTTAGTTTTAAATTTAGTTTTAAATTATTTTATTAATTTAGTTTAACCCTGTACTGTGTTACTTGTTATCTATCAATAATTATTTGTCTGTCATCTAACTCTAATACTACCTGTTTTAATTGTTATTCATTACTACTGGTCTTTATTTATTTATTTATTTATTAACTTATACAAGATTCTAGTCATCTTCCTAGTCATTCATTGCACATGCTCCCTCTCGCATAGCAGAAGGCAACACTACAAGTTAATAAATTTGTAATTTTTACACATTTTTACACAATTTTGTATCTTTAATGCCCGAGGGAAAAATAAAGTATTTATTTATTGATTGATTTATTAATTTAGTTTTTGAAAAATTCCTCAAAAGATGAGCGATTTTTCTACTTTCTCAAAATCAAAAACGGCCTCACGAAGGGACGTTTTCAGTCGTTTTCAAATAAATAAAGCGAAGGCTTTCCCCCACTAAGAGGAAATATGTAAACAACACACTCGGGAGAAACAAATATTATCAACGTTTTCAAGGTGTCACACACATTACATCGAGGAGCAACACCAACAAAAACACTTATTGCGGATGAATGATTGCAGTGTGAAAAAAGAAAAAAAAATTCACTTCGACAATTCCAATCGAAGTACATTTCTTTATAAACCGCGGTTTCAAATTTCAAGGATTTTCATCTAAACCGAAACTGATCTTTCCCGTCTCCACATTCGAAATAAACAATTCATTTAAGCATTCGCTGAAGAAACTGATGAATTATTGGTCTCCATTCTTCTGCGGATTGTTTCATCGGGGGGGGGGGGGGGGGGGTTCTAAAACCCATACTGGTGTTTCTCCCCGTGAGATTAAAAGAAAACACCGATTTACCACCTTGACCGAGCATGGTCAAACCCTTACCTGGGTTTTACGCTTTCGGACCAAACCGAAGGCACGGATTGTGCAAATTACACTTTGAAACTTTACGGTTGTTTTCATGTGCGTCTTCCGTTAGCAGCCCACTGAAGTCTTTTTACGCTTCGGTGGTTTTCCATTAAGGTCTTTTTTTATTACGCTTTCAAAATATCTAAATTACCTGAACACAATCTTCTTCGAGAAGCGATGAGCAGTTTGAGCAAATACTATTCTCTAAGGTCCTTCTAGAATGGGTTCTCCAGGGGCTGTTCCCCGTATCGCACATTAAACCCTCGTTATAGGGCTCTTTCTCATCGTAAACCTCCAAATCGATATCGTACCATTCGAAATTGCAAGATTTGGCCAAGTTTTCCAGCTGGACTTGCAACGTTCCCTTTTTGGAATCGATCATTTTCCAGGCGACCGTTTCGTTTTGCTTGCAAGAGAAAAACTGACAATTTTTTCTAAGGGTTCCACGAAGATCTGGAAACAATAAATTTTCCCCACGAGGAAATTACAATCCAACTAAAATGCAGATAAAGGGAAGGTTTTGAATGTTTCGCAAAAATTTATTGCGCCCTGACTATCGACACGGAATGCTTCCATTCCAATTCATTGAAGTCTGAGCCAGACTTCTCCAACTTGGGATAACCTTTAAATTGTACGAGTGTTCCGAAGCCATTTACCCGGAGCAGTTTCACGAGAGAAGAACTCTTCATATCTTGAATTAACAATGTACTGCGAATGAGTCACGGTTTCCCTTCCTGGATAGTTCGACCCTTTCTACCTCGCGATGTTCCTTCTATTCTACATTACGAAGGGATTGTTTTCCAAATGCAGAGCTCTCTCTCGTCGAAACCGTCCGGGAGATTAATAACACCATCATTTCCCAACCCAACAGTCTTTTATTGGCTGTTTATTAAAAGAATTTTCCCAAAAGCCCTGACCCCCGCGCCCAACTATTTAGGACTTATTTAGGCCAAGACGCGGTGACGTCTTTCACCGCATTCTTTCATCAGATGGAGATTATGAATATAAAAAAAAAAATTAGCTCGAAACGAGACTTTGGGGCCGGTGAACAGGCAGCAACTTACCTGACAGTGGGTTGCACTGAAGGCTGACATCAGGTTTCTGAAACGATAAAATTTCTTTAATACGGTAAAATTAAATATCCCATAACGTGGAAAAGCTGGAAGACCTCGAGACGATATATCTTCTCAAATTTCTTTACTGCCAAATGGTAATTACCGATCAACAGAGAAGGCGTCGAAAATTCTTTTTTTTTAAACAGCCATAAATGGATTTTTAAATTTGTTACTGCTCGGAAATAAATGTTTTTTATAATAAATGAGAATTGGAAATTCAAACAAATAATAAGGGATAAAAGTTTCCACTAACCTGTATAACGTCTCCTATTTCGCATTCCATTGATTTTACATTTTCGCCTCGCCAAATACATAAAATAAAACTGAGTACGCATTTCAGGCGGACTTTCAGGTCCATTACTCAAGCGATGCGTCCCTAGGTTCGTTGGTCTGTGTTGGTACTTCGTATTACCTGAGCAAAAACAAACTGCATTTTAAAACTCAAATATATAAATATTTACATCTGCGAGAGTATACTTCAAATAATTTTCTTTTAAAATTTGAAAATGCAATTTAAATTCAGTTTTAAACCAATGAGACATTGAAATATATATGTAAAAATAAAAAATTAAAAAAAAAAGGTCAAGTTCAAGGTGACCCAATTTGGAGATTCCTTTAATTTAAATTCGTTCCCGTTCAAATTTCCACTTTTTTTGTAATTTAAAAACCAAATCAACGTTCAATTGCCCGAAGTATCACCCCGAAGCTAATGGGATTATACTTATTGGAATGGAGTATTAATTAAAAAAAAAAAAAACAATAAATCAAGCTTTATCAAGCATCTGATGACTTTATTTCCACTTTTTCCATGGCCAATTCAATTACTCATTTGACAGATAAAGATGAAGTAGCGTGCACTTCAATCGATGCGAAAATCATGTCATGTCATGTAATTTCTATTTAGTTACGCCATGTTTTCGACTTATTTTTCCCCATTTTAGGAGTTAATTAGTGGTTGTGACTCTCACTACTGCAAAACTTGCATCCAGGTCGGGTCTTCACATGAAAAACGCTCTCATCGGGGAGAAATGGTGCGAGGGTTTGGATCGGAATCAGCAACGTTGGGAAGCTTCAGCGAAAGAACTTGCCCTTGGACTCCGAACAAAATTGGAGACATAATTTATCATCTGTCCCACCCCATTAATACAACGGGGCCACGTTCCACTTTGCCAACGACTGATAACAAAGTAGTTTTTTGCATTTATTTTGCATCCTTTTGCTGACGTGAAAAAAAGGAACTTTGCACTGTAAAAGACTGCATGTGAACCCCAAATATTTCCTGTTCAGTTCTAACCTTTATCGGTGCAACTTTTCTCTTAAATATTACAAACTGAAATCTGTATAAATTTGATAAGCAATAGGTGTAGTACGTAAAAAAAAATTTTTTTGTAATTTTTGTCGAAGTGCAACTATTTTATTTAAACAATTTATATAAATTCATAGTTAAAGTGTGAGATATCAAAATTCTCAAAACAAAATTTATCAAAATTTATGGTTAAAAGTGGGGGGAGGGAAACTGTGCGGAGTTGTCGGGGATTGTTGTTAAGGGAAGTTTGGTGAAAAACATATAAATTTATTTGTTGTAATTTTATTGGAATTTTATTGCGGCGTTTTTCCGCGAGATTTTAATCGCATATTTCAAACAAACGTTTATACAAAATTATATTTACCTTTTGTTTTAATTTTTCCAACATTGTTCTTCGAGTTAGAATTTACTTCCAGGATTATGCGGAGTAAAATTTTCAAAAATTTAAATTATTCCAGTAAAGACAGAAATGCCAGGGGTGTCCTTATTTTCTTTATTGATAATTAATAATATAATAAGTAATTTCTTGGGGGGTTTGTTATAAATTATAATAATAAGCTGTATTGATTTTTTACGAAAAAATTACATGACTTCTTTTCTTAATTAAAGAATCAGGCCCTCTCTCAACTTCTTCCAGTTGTTCCTGTCTTGGCACGTCGTTATAAATTAGTGGTATTTAAAAATGAAACACCCGTAGGGCCGAATCCGAACGAACGTCAGTTATTCTCTATCTTTTGTGAATATCCTCACGCGTGGCTAAATCTTCATTCTTAAGATCTTTTATCGAACAGCCGGTGATAATCTCGGGGAAGAAAAAAAAAATTGCAAAAATTTAATTCCTTTATTATTGTTGTGTGCATTTTGTCATTTTTCATCGCAAGATTAAACCGGTTAAAGAACCATAAACCCATTCGGGAAGTTTTATCATAAAATAAGTCAAAGGCTTGGAAATGTAATCCTCCTTAAGGTCACAAGACGTACAACTGCGGGATGTGATAATTTATAATTACCCCAATTTCTTGGGTGGCGCTTTTTAAATTCGAAACATTTTCAAAACTTCCACGTCAATTAAAGCTTACATCCACGAGCAGACCCAGTGAAGGATCACATCATCAAAAAAATCAAAAAATGACTTGAAAAGCTGAACTTAATCGCAAAAAATGCAAACTTTTCATTACTTATTATGATTCCAGTGGTCGCCAATTAAAACTCTAAGTACAACGTGGCGGTTTCATGTTTAATTTCATTAATTCAAATTTAATGATAAAAATAACAGTGTAGAAATAGGCAATGCCAATTCGCTGAATTGCTCCACATAAAATTTAGTTGTGAAAAAAGGAATGAAAATTATATAGAAAAGGGAAACATGTAAGGCGTGGAATTTTTATGAATGCAGTCAAAATGAGGCTCCGCGGGAGACGTTGTTATTTTTCGACTCCATTTTAACATTCCTTATATAACGGCGGGGAGAAGGTTTTTTTAAGGGATGAATAAAACGTTGAAAAAGGCTCTGCTGAAAGCGGCTGATTAGCACAAACAGCAAATGCCTACAATTATTAAAGCAGGACGCAGTAAGTTATCATCAGTCTTCAGTTTTATGGTTTTTAAAATTGACCTTTTTCTCGTTTTCTCCAGAAAAATAAGAGTAAAGAAGTTAGTGCTTTTAAATGTTTCTCCAGCGACAGGAAAAACACAAAGGACTAATATTCTACACGGGGGATTTTTGTAAGGTATTGATTCGGAAGTAAATTTTAACACAGTGGCCCGTTTTATACTTTTTTACTCGCCTTCCAGGTATACAAAATTTATTATTGGAGAGCCGAATGAGCGGCGCTTATCTCTTAACTTCTCTTAATGGTCTTTCAAAAAAAAGTTGATTAATGAATTGGAAAAGATTATTGCATAAAAACCACCCGCCTAATCAAAATGTAAGCTACGATGTTCCAAAGCTTTTGGTCTGCTTCCGACGGAATGATTGAATGGATGAATCTGTTATTTTTTGTCTTACAAGACTGCATTATCATTGGAGAATTCGGATAAGGAACCCCACTGCTGAATTAAACCAAAACCCTTAGTAAAAAAAAAAAACAGACATTTTTCTTATTTTAAAATTAGAAAGTCGATATAGATCGATATTTTCCAGTGATCCAATCCGATCTTAATAAGACATTTATGGAGTTAATTAACTAAGTTTGCAGTTTTCTGCTTTGCAGCCATTACGCGGCATATACTTTTAATCATAGTGTGTATGTGTGTGTGTGCACCGTTTTCTGTTACTTAAGATCTAAGCAACCACTGAATTGATTTCCACCGGACTTTTTCCAAAAGACGCGCATTTTTCCAAAGAATTATCTGCGCTATGTCTCATTTCTTCAAAATAAGCACAAGCCGAGAAATCTCCAGAAAAACATGTCTGGGAATTTGTTCCCGCGGAGACCATTTTGAGTACAAATGGGGTTAAATTGATAAACAAACAAAATTTATAGAAATTATTTAGTGTGGGTTTGTAGTTTTATGAAAATTCCGGGAAGAAAGTCCACTCTATCGGGATTGAGAGCCAGAGGGAAGAAGAGATGGAGGTTTGAGTCCCCCACAGATAATTTAGAGATTGCAGACCAAAGAGAGAACCATTTATCTTTGTCCTGTAGAAGAGACAGTAATGAAGAAAGAAGGATATGGTATAGAATTTGGATGGCTGAACGGCAAAACAAAGAGATGGCTAACAGAAGAGAAGCAACAGAAGACGACTTACATCAACAACAACCATGACTGAATAAAGAAGAAACATTATTTTTGTATTTAAGTGCAATGGGATGATGTTCGGTGCATTCAGTTTTTGGGAGATGTGTTATCGTATCTGTTATTAAGGTACAGAGGTAGATTGAAATCCCGAATTCTTAGCGAGGGCGAAGCCCGAGCTACGAGGGGCGAAACCCCCTAGTATAATATAAAACTGGAGAATGTTAATATAAAACACTAGAACGGAAAATAAATACATCTGGAATGTGGCATCACTGCATCAGTTGAACAATACAAATAAATTGAAAAAGCCTCTCAGTGGTAATAAATCGCTTTAATACTCAGTGTTATTTTCTCATTAGTCCGATAATTTTTCCATACCTAAATTTAATTTTTTTGAATGACGAAATTTGATAATCGCCCTTTAAATTGGCCTGCACATTTTCGACTAAAATCTGCTTCTCTCACTGCTTGAATGGCCAACATTCCTGGCCGCCTCCGAGGCAACCCTATATTTGCCTTTATTCCTCCCCGGAGGATTATGTTTTCCTTTAGAATTTTAATGATTTTCTTCTCCCATAAATTTTTTACTACATCTATTTCTCCCTGTGCGTTTATGCTTCGTGCAATTTCATCTTAAAACTTGAAAACTTATTTCCGCTGAATTTAGGAGCTTTTGATGTGATTTTGAGATAATTGATTTTAGAAAGTTCTTTGATTTTTTTTTTTTTTCGGGGCGAGAAAAATAAAAATTGAAAACTGGCTGCTTTTCAACTGGAATTTCAACATGCTGAATCAAAACATTTTCAATTTCCACTCAAAAAAAAAAAAGATAACTCGAAACGAATACGTCGAATCAATGTTAATAGATCCATCTTTATTTATTATATTTCTTTGAGTAAATTATAATAATCACTAAAAGGGCTATTAGCGGTAAAAAAAACAATAAATAAAATTCCATCGGTTGTGTAGGATTAGACCGTACGGCCAAAAGCAAACCAAAACTTTCAAAATAAACAACTGAAAATACTTAGTCAGTTATTCCTCTTTCAATTTTAAAAATAAACTCACGATTCGTTAAAAGATACCAAATCCAAAATTCCCAAAAAGTGGAGAGTGTCTTCTAAATAATTATATAAAAAATTAAATATCATAATTAATCTTTGGTAAAACTGAATATCAGATAAAATAAGATAACGGGAATAAGATATTTGAAAGAGTATTTATAAAAAATTGAACGAAATTAATTATTAATATAAAACCAAATTCATAAAGACGAATATAATTAAAGGAAGGGTACCCCAGTTTTTAATTACTGCCTCTCTTGCATCAGCGAGGAACTTCTCCTCCAGTGAGCAAATGTGAAATCATAAATAAGAAAATGATAGGTTTCGCTCATTTCTGTTGGAAATTTTGTGAGCGCACTGCGTGGATAATTATAAGGAAATTTATACAACAGTGACAAACTTGTGTGAGTTTGAATTTTTTCAAACGTGAACTGAGCAAATCTAACACTCACTTGAGTGGTTTTATACCGACATGCGATTTCGTAAAGAGCTTCATTGGCAACTCCCTCATTTCTAACTTTGCAGCTCGGTCTCAGGGAAGATCTTAATTGCAACACATCCGCTTCTCTTCAAATAAGGACAGAGTATAACACGAAAATAAGAAGATAAGACACTACGTTAGGTAAACGTGTCAACAAAACCATCTACTTTTTATACGACCTTCCGGAAATTCAAGTGCCAAGATATACAGGTTTGTTTAATAATCTGAAGAGCAGAAACTGAAAAATGTATTTTTTTCACCGGAGAGGTTATTTATTAAGATAAAACCCTGATTTATGCTTCTAAAAGTATTTTCTATATAATTTTATGCTTTCTAATAAAAGTGCTGAGGTAAAATACACAGCACATTTCAAAAAACCGAATTATTATACCATTTTAAACATCTGTATCATTCTAATTTTCAATCATTTTATATAATTCTCTTAGACTCTAATTTAGGGCTCTTGATTTCGTATCAATTTCTCTGGCAGTTTTGGCACAACAGTGACAAGAATTTGTCAAAAGGGACAATTATATCCAACTGCCAAGGTTGTGCCGAAATACGAAACGACATTCCATCGGAACCATGATCAGATGAAAGATTGATGAATGCTGTTGAAAATAATAAAACAAAGCGAATGTACTCTTTCGGGGTAATGGAGACTGAAAATTTTCAAAGATTCAACAATGAAAGGATTATAATAAAACCCCAAAAAGGACTTTCCCCTGCATTCTCCCCGTATCCAAACAAAATTTCACTTTAATTATCCGACTAATTTTCAATATCAAATGTTTTTAAGTTTTTTAAGTAAAATTAAGAAACTTAATCGTAAACCCTAATTACGAATTTTCATTTCGGCGTTTATTAAGTTAAAATTAATACTTAAGAAGTTATAATTTGAGGCATGAGCACCAGCGAAATGTTTAGGTCCGTTTTTCACGACATTTTTATTGCTTTTTGTCAGTTGATAACATCAGCTGATTTGCTCCGGGTGCGAGTCATGACTGACTTATGACACTGCGGCAGTAATACATTTTTTTTAACTTTGTTTTTTTGGAAGGGCGTGATTAAAAAAAAAGGAGTCAGGCAATGATTCTACATGGAAAGTTCATATTTTTATTGGTTAACGAACTTCCGAAGATTTCATAAAACGTTTAAATCAATTATAAAATTATTTCGACATTAGGGAACCCATAAACGTTGTTAAGTTACTTATATTATTGTGAATGCGGTTGAATAATTGTAAGAATAAAATTATCTCTCCGATAAAATGACGCATTTGAGAATAATTTTCATTCTTTTCTCGAAAGTGCGGCATTTCCTAAATTGTATACTATTAGCACGGCAATGTGAGCGATTCATAAGCATCAATATTTAATTAGTGTCTAAACGATGAGTTCAAGTACATCTATTTACTTTCCATGACACATATTCTCCGAAATTTTGTATCATCGCCGATGTGCTAAGAATTTGTTCTGGCGATGTGGTTTGCATGACAAAATCATTTTAACGCAATACGATGGCAACAAGTTTAAGAGCATCGGCTCCGGAATTTTATATTATTATTTTTTCTGAGAAAACTTTTGACCTAAAAGACCTAAAAAAACAACGGCGTTGTTTTTATACTAAAAGACCTAAAAAATGTTTTTGAAAAAAATACAATTTTCAAAGCACCGCATTTAATTTCGGGATTAGTTTTTATACTTTGGGATTAATTTTTACTTTATATGAAAATTAAAAATGCTAAAACATTCTCTTGCTCTTTTTCTTCAAAAAAAAAAAAAAATTGTGTTCGAGCAGAAGTTAAGGTTGGAGACTAAATTATTCAGGGTCACACTTTAACCTCATTGCCTCAGTGATTTCCACATTTCGAAAGCTTTCGCATTCTTATTCCATCTTCATAACGTTGACGACATTTTTTTAAAAGCTCAACTAGGAAAGGTGACGTTTCACTCCCAAAGTTGCTCGATTCGCGATCCTACACAGTTTTAGCCCACAAAAGCATAATTTATTTAATGTCATTCCAAAGCAATACTTTGCATAAATTAAAAAGCAATTCATTAAAAAAAAAAAAAAACTCAGATACAGAAACAGACTGGTTTAGGCAGATTAACCGTTTTAGTGGCAGGGTTTTTAAAAATCCATCTCGAGATTTTGTCATGAAGAGCTTCGTGAAACTTCAACTTATAAACTATGATGACGAATATTACTAAGTCATCCCACTGTTCATAAATTTCATCAGCTCTAAAATTATAATAAACATTACAAAGTTATGATTGCATGACAACATACCTTAATACAAATTTTGGTGCTTAAATCATGAGGTAATTTATACTTAATTTTTTTTTAATGAAACCTTTAGCCTCCCTCTCACACGCGGATATGTGCCCGTAGAGAGTTAGCCCAAATAATCTGATTATTTATTACTCGTGTAAACATTGCAGGACAATGGCCAGATATCTAAATTGCAAAAAGTCCTTTAGAGATAACATTCATAACTCATCAAACCCTTAAAAAATTAATGTAGCTTTAATATGCACATGGATGGATAAAGTTAATTTGAATATTGAAAAGTCTGTAAGGAATTACATTCTATATTATTTTGGTGCTTCAGAAGGCAATGACAGTGTAATTCAAAAAAAAACGAAAAAATAAAAGTCAAATTAATGAATAACTGAAATCTTGCTTTGAATAAACATAAAATAAATAATATGTTATTGGTAAGAAGTAAATTAAACATTGCCTGATTTTGCATTTATTCACAAAAACCCCAATAAACCCTTATATATAAAAGGGAATTCTGATGTGAAAGTGATGATCATAACAGAGTGCAGGGGGTCAATTTCATATTTCCCAATGCAATAAGTTAACATATTTTATTAGCTGACATTCCGTCAGCTTCATCAAAAATTAAAAATCAGATTTAAAATGGCTAAAAATAAAAAAAAACTCAAATACAAGTTTCTCATCAGAATAATTGGCAAAGATATAATCATATCATACTAATATATAAATCTGTTAAACGAATGTGTGTGCACTTTTCTGTCAACTGAGATCTAAGCAACTACCGAACCGATTACGACCGGAGTTTTTCCAAAAGACGCCCATTTTTCCAGAGCACCAGCTGCGCTATGTATCATTTCTCGAAAATCAGCAAAAGAAAACCTGTTTAGGTTTCGGAGAAAAACCAGATAACTTCACGAACTCCTTTTTGACGGTAAAGGGTCGATGTTCTTTTTTTTTGCGTACTCGGCCACTTTGAGTACAGTGGCAAAGGGAATTAATGGAATTTGGGATTTGGGAAATAGGAATTCGGGGTTCCACATTCGATATTATTGATACTGAAATTCTGAATGCATCCACTTTGCTCATGGTTATATTCTTTGTGTATTAATTTTCACCAAATTTTCAGCGAATTGTTTTTAGATTTGATAGTAATTAGTTTGTGTGGATTTAGTGGTAGTGGTTTTTTAGAGTGTTTTTAGAAATTAGTTAGTGTAGGTTCAATGTTAACTTAAAATCTTAATGTTTAGGACACAGTACGATTTGGACAGTAACAAAATGACGGCCTCGATAAACTTTCTTCCACTGCCATTTACTTTTGTTCAAATTCATTATGTGCGACCGAAAATATTCTACTGACACATGATTATGTAGTTGTTATGATATTATCTAAATATAGATGTTTCAGTTTAGGTATCAGTTTCACAAGGTTTTGCAAACATGACAAGAAAGTAATAATTGGTTGGATTTAAACACAGCTTCTTTCAATAAATTTTTTACTGCCCTGAGGTGTGACAGGCTCAGTTTTTCTTAAAAAAAAAATCATGGATTTTTTATTTCTTCGTACACGTAATTTTACAACTCATTTTTTGTATTTATAAAAATAAAACTCAGTCTCCAGATTTAATATATTGCATATAATCATAAGAAGGAATTAACTGATTAATAATTGAAAAGGATTCATTATATATAATTTCAATTACACTTTTTTCGAGACTGAAGTGATCATCTTTAAAGTGCAGCGGAATGACTCAGTTACAGTATTACACAAGATGTGAGATTCATTTCAAAAAAAAAATTAACTTTATGAATTCCCTGAACTGTAATTTTTTCTAAAAAGACATTAATAAAATATTTAAATGCAAATTACTGCTTTCAAGTGTATTTATTTAAATAAATCATAATCGATGCTCAAATAAAATCTTAATAATCAAACAAATTTTGCTATTAATACTCAAAATTCAAAATCAATTAATGCATTTCTGTAATGTATTAAATCAAATGTTTGTATTTTGGGATATTAATAAAAGTATACATTTTTTTTCTTAGTGAGCTGAGGAATTTCAAAATAAAAAAATTCGATGGCTGTCTGATGCATTAATATTTGAAAATAATCACTTCTCGATTTAAAATTTCTTAAATTTGAAGGATTCAATTCAAGGAATTCAAAAGTTACAATCATACAATACACACATAATTCAAAATAGTCAAAATTAAACAAGGCAACATTGTATAATTACAGTACTTGACTTAATGATACAATTCTAAAAGAATATTTAGCAAAAAGGATTCTCCGTTTGATGTCAAACATTATAAATTCACTTAACATACCTAGACAAAGACATACAAACTCTTTTCAAATGTATAACTCATCCAAATATAGCTTTAGAACATTGCCAAGGGTCATAATTTAATGGAACAGTTATAATAAGAGACAGTTAGCTTATAATTTTTAAAGTTCAGAACTCTGAAATTCATTACAAAACAAGGAAGCAATGATTTCCAACAGTCAAGGTTTGGCTTTACTATTGCAAGTAAAAATCAATTTAAAGAATAACACTTACCAACTTTCAAAATTTGGTTTTGGTGTAGCTTTTTGATTCCTGAAACAGTGAAATGACAACTGCGACTGAATGCAAAACATAGAACTGAACATAATAAATCAAAATTTAAGACTCAAATATTTATTTCGTTTAATTTAAGACTCGTTTAATGATTTATTTTTTAATAAATCATTAAACGAAATCTTAGTTCAGGTGCCCATAAAGAGCGTAGTTATACCTAAAATGCTTTTAAACAAAAATCATATTAAAAAAATCCTTACATCAAACTTTAAACATCTCTGATAAAGATTAAGACATAAACAAATGAAAGCAAAGTTTTCATCCAGTACTTCCAACATTTGTACTTCTCAAACCGAAACTAAAGAAACCAAATCCACTAAATGACGTCTTCAAGTAGTGTCGACAAAAAGAATTGCCCAATGAATTCGAGCCGTTCGGAATGGCGGCATTCTTTCTAATTCCACGTCACAAAATCCTTATATTCACACTGAATGAACACAAAATCAACTTTATCATATAGGTTCGTTCAAAAACATAAAAACATTTTTATAAGTTTTTCAATGCTTTTATAAAAAAATTAGAGTATTACTGAATTAGCCCAGTGTTATAAACAGACCAGTTTTAATGAAATTCATAAATCTTGGAATTATTTGGTTGTAGAAATTCAAAATTTGATGAAAACTATATTTATAAAGCTGAAAAAAATTATGTCAAATTTTAATTAAAATATTATTAAACAAAATTTTAAATTGTGAAGTTTATTTTAGAATGAGTTTAGTTAAGTTTTAAACGGATTCGGAGTTTTTAGGGTAATTGAAAAATTTAAAAAATACTTATTCGAGTTTTATAAAATTTTTTGTCTTCAGAATGTTCGAATCTGACCGTTATGGTAAGTATAAACAGTATAGACAGACTCATATTGCTGTTTATATTATTATTTATACTCCCTGTTTAATATTAAAATTAGCCTCTTCATTTGTTTCATCAACTGAAATTGGAAACACATTAAAATATTACTGTGGTGCAACTAGACAAATTTTTTAAAAAGTTGCGACAAAAAATGGAAGGCAGTTCGACAAAGAGTTGACGAACGGAAACTGCGACTAATAATAAATGACTGCTCCAAACAATACTTTGAAAGCTCCGAAAGCAATGAAGAGAAATTGAAGTCTTAAGACATTTGAATTTCTATAATTTTTTTAAGTTTTGTGTGACAGCTTTTCCCCAATTTCTAGAAAATTTCGAAATTCAAACAATTACGTTACACCAGAAGTGAATAATTAAAACGGCAGTAGGCTTTCATAAAACTTTATAATGAAGAAACAAATTTCAGGCGTCACGAAAGAAGAACAGTTTTACATCTTTAATAAAATTTCAAACGAAGGAAATTGTATCATGAATATTAGGATGTAAGATTCAGTTAATTACCCGCTTTGTGCGGAAGGAAACTTCTCCCTACTGAGAATAAATAAATAATAATATTTAAAATAGGAATAAAGAAGAAAGCAAAAATGAAACCATACAGACAGCAATAAATCAAAAATTTAAATTATCGTGTCTGGCCTAACTTTAAAAAGGGGCAAAACCTTATCGTGAAATACCTATCGAAGTACCAATCGATGCTTTTATTTTTTTTTTCGTATCAAATGGATGCACACAGACATTTTTCAAGACTTATTCGTGTGAATTTCATGACTTGGACGGCATTCTTTACATTTTTTAGAACGTTCAATGTTATTATGATAAAATAAAACGTCTTATTATGTGGTGCACATGCTTTCGGCCAGGAAAGGCGTACTCATTATTAAAAACATTTGTTTTAATAATGGATTAAGTCTACAAGTCAAATTCTTTTAGAAAAAATTTTGTATGAAATGAAGTTCAGACGAAAATGAGAATTTTGAAAATACCTTTTTTTTACCTAAAATGCACAAATAACTGCGGAGGACAGACGCTTCACTATACCTTACCTTGCTGTATCAATGCATTGCCGAGTATACTAAGACATCTTGACAAATACAGGGACATAAAAAGAAAACTTAAAGAATGGCTGTACACTCACCCCTTCTATAATTGACATAGTGTAAAGAGACAGAGTTGTATTTTTTCCCTTTCTTCTTTTGTATTTTTGTTTGTATATTGTTGTTTTTTCTCTTTTATTCTCCTTTTGTAATAAATATGCACCCGTATATAAATGGGAAAAGCACTTTGCGGGACTTTAAAAATTCGTAAAATATATAAAATAGAAAATATATATTTATATTATTACCTCAAAATATTGGTTACCAATTTGAGAGATAATCTTGAAATTAAGTTAAACGAAAGAACGGTTTTTATGGACAAGTGTTCCTTCCTTTTCGAAAATGACATATATTTTCCATATTTAAGACTAAAAAAAATAAATATTTTCCTAGAGAAAACCTCCCAGAAAATGCACAAAAAATTAAATTTATTACTTTCAACGTTAGAGGCTTTTATCTGCGTTTCTTTGCAACTGAGGCTACAGAGAAAAATCTTCAAAATTCGCTATGTTCTTAAGAGCTTTGTACACCATTTTCGGTTAAGTATGGATTAATATGAAATTATATTAATTATTCCACCAATGAAAGCGGTAATTTTCAGCGCTGAGTTTTACTTTTTTTTAATATTCGGATTCTCAAATTTTAACTCTTTCTCTCTTCCTTTTTCCAGTAGGAAAGATTAAAATGGATTAATTTTTACTGTATCTAAGGACAATAGATAACCACTTAAATCTTAATTTTGTTCATATTACTTTCACATAAAATGAAGCATTTTAAATATAAATATAAATTAAATTTTTTGTGGAGGAGAAAAGTTTGTGTACGTAAAGAAAAGCCAAGGAAAACCTAAGAGTTCTGTATTTTTTTGTCCTCTCCCAGTGTTTTTTTTGGTTTATTGAATTGGCTGACTCGAATATTATAATTTTTGGAATTGTACTTCACTTTCTGACAAGCATATGACAAAGGAATATGACAGCTGCTTTCTCTCCCTAATGGGGCTCATCCTCATCGGAATAAAGATAAATAAGGCCATGTACGAGTTTGCTTTAGTTAATCCATGTTCATATGTAACGATGTAAGTCGAACTGTTTCTAAACCTGAGTTTGATTATATTCCTTTCTGAGAGTTGACTTTTTAACGAAATAAATTAGAAATGCAATTTAAAACAGTAGTTTAATCTTATTTGAGAAGTTAAATCTTCGTTAAGCTCTTGCTCAAAGATAGAGAGAGTGAAATCATTCTTCATTTTTTTTTTTAACCCTTTCGCCCATGAATTCATTAACCATTCGCACTTGGACCATCGAGGAGATTCAAAATCCCTTCTTCTACAAAGCGTATCCTTTTCTTTACCGCGGACGCTAATACAATAAGCATAAAAATTTAAACTCAGATCGCTGAGTCATTCTTTCTAGGGACCTGACCTCCAAATTTTTGAAGTACAACTTACCCGTCAGTCTCCTGAAAAAATTCATTCCCGTGTGATTTACAGAAGATCATTGATGGTTTATTTTTAGCCACATGAAAAGCCTAATATGTCTCTGAAGTGTAATTTTGCTGGGCTTTGACCTCTGTTTATAAAAAACAATACAACAGTTTTTAATTGCCGTCCGGTTAACACAATCAAAATCTTCTCAAGTCCCGAAGGAATAAGCCAAATTCCAAAATTGCCCCGAAAGTCAATATTGTATAAATCCCCCCAAAAAAAGGCTTTCCGATAAGGAGTCATTGAACACCCCCATAATAACCAGCACTTATCTCTTGACGGCAGTGTAATAAAAAATTTTTTTGTTTTCGGTTGTATTTTGTCATTTTTACGGTTAATTTGCAAGATGAATTTAGGTCGCTGTATTAGGCTTTTGTTATCATAGAAGTTATTAAATTATCTTCGGATACCATCTCGAAACAATTTGGCAATGTTTCAATGAAATCGCGTTCGAACTCCTGGGAATAACGAAAATCTATTTTTCATTTTTCTACAAAAAAAAAAATAAAAATCATTTTGAGAGTATAATAATGGAATTCTCCTAATTGAAAAGCACAATTTTGCGGTGCAAAGCGATCAAATTTTTATAATGTTGTAAAAATTCCCATTACTTTTTTTTTACACGTATGCTTACTTTTGGATTGCATAAATATGATAATAATATAAACACTATACATGTTTAAATTGTTTTCTCTTCATTCTGAAGGAATTTTCAGAGGTGTTTAAAATACTGTAAATGAATTTTTGAATACTGAAATGAATTTTTGAATATTGTAAATGAATATTCCATACTGTAAATGAATTTTTCAATACTGTAAATGAATATTCCATACTGTAAATAAATATTCCATACTGTAAATGAATTTTTCAATACTGTAAATGAATATTCCATACTGTAAATGAATTTTTCCATACTGTAAATGAATTTTTCCATACTGTAAATGAATTTTTGAATACTGAAATGAATTTTTGAATACTGTAAATGAATTTTTGAATACTGAAATGAATTTTTGAATACTGTAAATGAATTTTTGAATACTGAAATGAATTTTTGAATACTGTAAATGAATTTTTGAATACTGTAAATGAATTTTTGAATACTGTAAATGAATTTTTGACTATGTAAATGAATTTTTGAATACTATAAATGAATTTTTCAATACTGTAAATGAATTTCTCATATTCAGTTGTTTCTGAGAGTTTATTTGACTCCTTTACTCAATGTTGTTGCTTTTACCCCAAAAGTTGAAGCTTTTACACTTCTACATTGAGCACTTCGGTGTAAATAATTCATTAAGAGTTTCCTTTAGTTCAAAGAAAACATTTGGAAGCCATTACTGTTATTTGGGGCCCATTCATAAGCCTTATTTAGTGTATCTACGTCCTTTTGGTTGTAATTCGCTGCCGCATAATTATTTTCACATGGAAAAGGTTTTTCTCAAGCTTTTTTTAGTTTGTCACATCCTTAAAAAATCCACGGAGAGTTACCCCCAAAACGCTGCATTCATTCTTCGAATTGCCGCTCTCTTTGTCTCTCGATTCAATGTAAGTTGACTATTATCATCACTTTTGTAAATTTTTCCATTTCACGTTTAGCTTAGGGGCAAACGGAATGCAGTCGAAATGAAAGAAACGAAACGAGTTTTCAGCCAATCAATCCACTCGAAGGCTTACACTTTTGTGGACGAGTCCATTTTCATCAATGAGATTTAGGGATGTTCCCGTTTTAGTAAATACTCCCTCAGGATGTAAAGCGGGTTTGATTACCGAAAATTCCAACGTGAAATGCAATTAATTCGACGTTTTCAACAAATCCCGCACGGAAAAATATCTAAAATCCATGTTGAAACGTTCGCTTCTTTGTTGGAGTGATTCCTCGTAAACAGGCGACCTCCCCTCGCCCGGCTTACAAAATGAACTCTTCTGAGTCACTCGTTCAGCTGTTATATTGTACTCATGCTCGAAATTTAGTTGTAAATAAAATGCGGACGGTGAAGGGTCTTTCATTATCATTTTAGAAATTTTTTCTCTACTGTTGTCTCAATTTTCTAATTTTATGTTACTATTCTTTGTTAATGGAATTTCGTTTGATAATCTTCAAAATTCAGCAAGTATGTATATTTTATTATCGTTCTATTTCGAACCGGATCTCCGTTGAAATAATTTCAACATTGTGTTTGCCTTTGTGTTGTCGAGGTTTTTTTTTTTTTATTGATTTTTGAACGCAACCATAAAAATTTTGACCACTCAAAATGGACATTTCAGTAGAAATTATCTCTAACGAGAAATAGAATTTTTCAAAGGAAACAAAACTGCCAATTCATTTGAATCCTTTATACGGTTTTCCTTTGTCGATTTAATTTTGCATGAATGTTTTCATTGAGTGGGAAAATTTGCGAATAAGGGGGAAAAAGGGGGGGCATTTCTCCCCCCAAAAAAATGGAAATAGTGTAATTTTATGCTCGAAGGATTTAAGGGTTATTTTAATTGAAGTTGGGTTTGACTCGAGTATCGATCAGTGCGTTCCTGCATTCGGGGCATTAAGCCCTGCTTAATGTTTTAATATTAAGCCGGAAATCAAAATTTTTACGAGGCATGAAAAAACTGTGGAAAACATATTTTTTCACATTGAAAATTCGATCAGTAAAAATGATAAATTCTGTCAAGTACTGTTAAGAGTTTGTCGTGGCAGCAGTAAAGTCAGAAATTTTTTAAAGTTTGTGTCAAATAAAATTGTTTACTGAATTTGTATTTGATCCATAAAATACCGCACCTAATTAATTATTTGCAAATGAATTTGCCTCATTGCTTAATTTTGTACGTATAATTTATAAAATTTTCAAGGTTTATTGCTGAATTAATTTCAGAATTAAATTTCAAAATTAATTTTATATTTTTTGGAGTCAATCTGTTAATAAATGTTAAATTAAAAAATAATACTTAAAATTAAGAGTTAAAATTAGTGTATATTTAATTAAATTTTTATGAATACTATGTTTGACTTGAAAAAAAAAAGCAAATAATCCAAGGCTTAATTTTCTTTCATTTTTTTTTCTGAATAAAAGAAATTATTTTATGAAAGAGCATTTGTTAATTTTGTTTTATCTGTTGATTGAGAATTAGATAAGGCATAAGATTAACATGATAAGTAAAAGCCTTATAAAGCCTTGTTAAATAAAAAATTAATTATGATTTTGGAAATTTGTTATTGGTTAGTCAAACAGAAGAATTTTAACTCTTAAATTTGGAATGCATATTTACAGAAATATTGTTAAAAAGCTGTTAGCATGTGCCGAGTAGCATTTTTTGTTGAAATTAATTTTTTAAACTGTTATGGGAAATGATAACTGGAATCTTATCAAATTCTAATTATAAATAGAAATTTAATGGCCTTTTAAATGCCTTCAGAATTTGCTTTATTTTCAAATTTAGCCTCAGGTCATTTGAAGGTTGGTTGACAGTTTGCAAGCATTGATATCATCATATAAATGCCAAGCCAAATATTATAAATTACCTCTTATCAAGCACCCATTAAATGTAATGATAAATTTAACTCATTTGCCTGAAGTATAAATACTACTGCTAGTTTTAGAATGCTCATGAAATTTATAAAATACAAAATTTGTAATGGTTTGAGAGTAATTTTTGAAAACAATACGAACTGTATTTTCTCGGTTTTCTATTTAATAGTTAAATTTCCATTCTTTTTTCTAAAATATCCTATTTCTTTTTTTCTTTTAACATATTTAAGAATTAGTTTGACTGTTTTTAAGTAATAACCATTAACAGAATAATTAAGTAAAATTTAAAATTCTTAAACTGTTTTGAAATTACAAAACACATTATTTGCAATATCAACGAGTAGAGTTTGGTGCAACATTAATTTTAAAAATATCGTCATTCAAAATGTAATAAAGTCCATTAGCATTGGTTGCAATAAGAGGCTTTATAAAAAAGTTTTGAGTGAAGATTATTAAATTCTATTTTTGCTTCTGCTTGTTTATGTTAAAAATAATGATTTTGTGTCCACTTCTGTGTCAGCTGAATTAGCTGAATTTAAGATAATTCAATTTTGACATTGAAATTATTTGATTTTAACAAATTTTCAGAGTCGAACATAAGAAATTTTTTTGATTTGGAAATTATTTATTGTTTTAGTTTGGAATTTAATAAATTTTTTGATAGTTTACACTTTTGTTTAAGATTTAAGTAAGCAGTTTTTCAGTAAATTTGTTATCTATTGAATCAAAAGTTTCAAATATAATTATTTCTTAAATAGTAATTACTATCACCGGTATTCATTAATTATTTAGGCAAAATGATTAAATGAAAATTAAAATTCTTGCATAATAAGCAACACTATTAAGTGCAGATTATTTTACCCTTGTCACTGTAAGTGATGAATGTAATGTTAACTCAAAAAAGAATAATGCATTCTCAGTATTAGTAATTAATTAGTTCCAGAAGATATTACAAAGGAGATATGAGCTTAGGCTCGGCTATCTGATTCTACCATTCATAATTTCTCTGTGCTGTCTGCTATACTTTTTGACCTTTCATGCTCAGTTTTAATTGTTAATGTTATCTTTGAGAAAAAAGTCACCAATATTTGGCTGCAATGCGCCAGTGCATGTTTACTGCAGTAGAATAAACATCCCCGTCAATCTGTTGCAAATTCAGTGAAAAGACAACGTCACATCTCAAATTTAAAAACATCGGATGTGAAAAATTGGACAAAGAATATTCAAACGACTTTCAAACAAATTGTTATGAAAGACCTGACTTTGAGGAAAGTGTTCTTGAAAGAGTTCTCTATTATAAGTCTTCGAAAAACAGCTCAAATTGTTTTTTTCCAAATCCCGAAACTAAACGCGTTTTGCATTATAACAAACAAACAAAATCAACATATGTATTTAACGAAACAAATATAACTTGATATCTTTTCCTGACAAACCTGCCCGAGTCTAATTTTAACTGTTATCATTAAGTTACTTAATACCTCATCAAGTTATACGTAATATATCATCCTCAAAGCATAGCACTTTCATGCATATTCATTGATGTCTCACAATAAATGTTGGTTTTAACCAAACCAGTTTTTTCACGGAACATAACGCAGAAAAAATTCTACATTTTAAAGGCGTTTTTTTTTCAAGGGACTTAATAACAATACTTAACAGTAATTAGTATGAAAATTTCTTTCCGAATTTTTCAAGGATAATATATTGTTTTAATTATTCGAAAAAACTCCACAGGAGGTGTGAAAAAATTCTTTCTTATTGAACCGTTCCACGTTTCGTATGTATTTAAGTCAGTGTTGGCAGTAAAATATAGTCCTCAGTTTTAGATAAACGCTTATATAAATATATACTGTATATATTATTAAAAATATATATGCTGTGTACATTATTAAGACTTATTTCTAAATTGAGTTGAAAAATGTTTTTCACTGATTTCTAATTAATGACAAATTACAGTCAGCACGTCAGTGTTGCAAAGGCCAATTTCTTAGAAAGTTCTCTGAAAAATTTATGTGCATTCACACTTTGTTTTAGTTAAACAAAGCGCCTTTATTGATGTAAATGCGGTGTGTAAAGCGTTGCATCATTCAATCAGTGGAAATAAGTTCTACTGTGTGTTTCAGTATAATTTTATTATTGTATTAATTAAAAAAAGGTTATAAATGGTTAACATGTAATATAAAACACCATTCTGTAGGTGTTTGTATCTGAAATACCAAAGTATTGTACTTTGGTAAAAAAGAAAAATACTCCCCAACAGGAAGAAGTAATTTTGGTAGAGCGATTGTGTTTAGTCTTGAAGGGGAAAATTGGAACTTCTTTTTTCCTTCCAAGAACGTCTTTTAACAGTATTCTTATCCTAAATAGGACAAAACGCCCTTGGATGCTAAGTATCCTCCGTTTCTCTAATGTTAGTGCATCAGGAGGTAATGTAAAAATTGCGGGCGTTGTCCCTTGATCGATGAGGTCTATTAAACGGCTGGATGGACCTATGAAAGGGTTTCGGGCGAGTAAAAATCCCACGCCTAAGGCGTTTCCTATGACATCTATAATTGCCTCGACGTTGTCTTTCCTAAAATTTTCAAAATTTATTCAGATTTATTTTTCAAAGATGTAATTCAGGCGAGACCCATAGGAAAATTTAATAACCAAGCCAATGGGGACAGTTCCCCACTGCAGAAAAACATTATTTAAACATTGTTATACTTTTTAATGACAAGTTAAGGCTTATTAATGTCAACATTTTTAATAATGACGGTAATTAATTTCAATATTCAGCAAGCAATGTGTTTTTCTTGGTTTGAATAAACATTTATTATTAAACTCATTGAGAAGAGCCAGCTTTTTTAATTAATGAATACAAATTTGTTTTCTCCCAACAGTTCAAAGTAAGTGTAACATTTATTTTTTTTTTTTTTTGCATTTTTAGAATGTGCCAGGTTGAATTAATCAAGAATATTAAATGGGTCAATTTTTTAAAATTTCTAATTGCATTGTGTTAATTTTTTTTTATTGTTTTAAGTCGCTGAAGGAGTTTTGAAAGGGTCCAGAAAAAGATTTTTAGCCCCTGTTTAATATTAAAGAGACCCTTAGAATTCTCTTGAAAACTATAATGATTTGAAGTGGATGTGGCATTTAGAGCCGAACAAATGGTTCGTTCTTGAAAAGGAATGACGGAGAGCGTTTAGTTCCAAATCAGAGGGTGAAGTCCCCTTAAAGGAGTTGCAGAGGAACAATGAATTTTAAGCATGAATTGAGAAGTAATCATTAGATATATTAATGAAACAGAAGTGGAGGAATGAAGGTTTTAAATTCAATTATACAGCATTTAAGAGCTGAAATTTTTTTGTTTTTGTTTACGAGCGAGAGGAAATTTTTGACTTGTTTGGTTTGGTTCATTCCAGATGGAGTTACAGTGAAAACAGTGACAATAATCCGCTTTAATTATGCAACTGAGAGGAGTTCGTGTTTATTTTTACATTCTTTTTAGATGTTTCAAAAAGAAAACAAATAAGGAAAAGAAAGAAAAACATGGGAATTTTACAGAAAAAGGTTGAAAGGTTTTTCGAGGTCGCGGCTGATTGGTCATTGCTATTTTCTGAAACAGCATGTGTATGAAATTTTAGAAGAGAAGAATCCGAAGGAAAAATGTTCTCGACAGAAGAAAGTGAAGTTAAAGATTGCGTAATAGAAATGAGGGTATTTACGAAAGAAGTGTAAGTGTTAAAGATGGGAAGAGGTTTCCATATAATTTTATGAGAAGATTGCTTTTATTCAGTTATTTGATTAGTAAGGACGACAAGCTAAATTTTCACTCTTGTTTCCTTTCCCCGTTAACCTTTAAAAACAATGAGGGTGTGCTCTATTTGTTAATTAGTATTTAAACCTTAGCCTTGTTAGTTATCATTTGTTTTGGAATAATCAGTAAATGAATTTTCGAGTAAAAAAAAAGTGTTTGTGATTTTTTTTTTTTATAGCCGTTGAGGTGCTTCTAGGATGCGGTAATTAAGGTCTCATTCTAAATATAGCCTATTTACGAGGAAATGGTCGGTGGCATGCACAGTTTTGTTATGAATAAACATGATCTTCAGGCAGGATATTTTGTTGTTTACAGAGCTGTGAAATATGGAGTAAAAAAAAAAAAGAAGTTGAAAAAATTTTAAGTTTTCAATTTATGGTTAAAGACAAATGGGTTAGTCGCACCAACTCGGTAAATATTATTAGAAATGCCTCTCGTAATTTGAATTCCCTATTCAGGACAAAATAAAATGAAAATGAGCACCATTAACATTCTTTCCATTGCAAGGCATGAGGAAATAAAAGGCGGGGAAGTTTTGCTTTCATCCAAAAACTGAACGGCGGAAAGGTAAACAGAAAAAAAAAAGTCAAACGTAGTCCCCACTCATTCCATTCCATATCGTTAAATGCATAATGGGGACCGAATCCCACTTCTGAATTCTTGAAGAAACGGAAACATAATTACATGAATGGAATCATGACGGATATTAGATAAAACATGTAATTTCGTATAAATAGTCGTCGAGAATGGAAGCGAGTCGAAGGCAGCCGTTTATTCAACCTGCAGTAAAACCCTCGTCGTTAGTCGTCATGGGTACAAATCCCCACCTTTCTCATGTCCCTGAGAATACCCTCTTACAAATGGAATTTTTCAATTAATTACTCCTTTCTTCTTTTTATGGTGGCAGCGATTTCCTCCATGAGTTTAGTAGGTGTTTGTCTTTTTTTTTGTACCTTTTCGGACGGTTTTTGAAAAAGGGAGCGGGTTATTGTGAGATGTCTTTTCACATTTAATTAGTCTTGGTTCAGATGGAGCCTTGCAATTTGAGTTTGTTTGAAACTCTCATTAATCTTACATTAAAAGAATTTCGGATTAATCGTAGGGTTTTACGGGGGAGAGCAAAAGAAGGATTGATCGGAGTTCTCTGATATTTTAGTGAAAAACCTTCAACAGGAATTTTCACTTTTCATCTGAATTGAGTTTGAGAAATAATATTTTAGTTGGAAATTTTAAATTTTTAGGTTCACGAGTTTTAGAATTTTGGGATATAATGAATTTGCATTGTTATTTTCCTTTTAATGTGATCTTTTACTTACGACTGTTTGAAGAATTGGCATATTTAATAATATTTTGTAAACTAATATAAAATTGTGCTCATTTTCTTGTAAATCTTTTACATGTCTTATTGTTTTTTCGCAAGTCATCTTTCACCTTTTCACCTTTTCACCTTTAAAACCAGACTTACTTAATAGGCATAAATTGCTTTCATTTCTTTCCGTTCCGCTGCCTGATTATTCTAAATTCGACAATGTAAGATTTGCATCTTTTCAATTCTTTTCAGTTTCGTATATTATTCAAGCGCTTCTTACCTTGTATGCCTATCGTTTTGTTTTTTAAAGTTCTTCCATCAAATTTTCCAGTCCTTAAACTTAACTTTTTACCTTATGAATTAATTAAAAAAAAAAAAACAAGGTCCAAAGTTGTCAAAGTCATTTTTCTTATTTGGGGCTCATTTGTGTTATCGATTAAGCTTAGGATATAAACTCCCACCTATGCATATATAAATATATTTTAATGTGTGAATCGCTATTAAAAGAGTATTTTTTTGCACTTATTGAAGGCCACTCTGTCTTTTCAGCTGCTTAAATTAGGCTGGAATTTATATGGAGAAGTCCGGAGTGTCAGATTTATTGTAATGTCTAAAAAGATATATGATTATGTCAGTCTAATCATTGTTTTTTTCAGTAAAGATGTAATAATAATTCCCAAGGAGAAGTTAATTTCATAATTAGCGAAGTTCATTATGAAAAGGAAATCAGAATCATTTCTATACTTGAGAAGTCGGGTAATGAAAAAGGAGCTCTAAATCCGAGGAAATGACATGTTCCCCCAAAACGAGAGAAATGTTAAAATTTACTTAAAGCCACGAACGAGCATAATATTTTATTTCAGCGAAGAGTAAATATCGCCTTTAGAAAAAAGGTCGGAAAATTTCTTGTTGAAGGTTGCTGATATATCTAAAAATGAAGAGTAAATTTGCATTTTTCAAACAGATATTAAGTTTTTTCCTTTTCGACCTTAATATTTCCATAGTAATAACGTTTCAACAGACGTCAAAAATGGCTTTCTTTTCTTAAGCCCTTATTGGATTTATGTGAATAGAACAGTGTCTTTGCTCAAACCATACTGTAAACTTTATTCATCAGTTTACTGGTAAATGTACGGTGGGTTACTGTCGTTTTTAAAACTTTGGTATTCCCATCTCTGTAAGATTTTCTCAGCTTTCACGTCAGGTTTCTATTAATTTCGTTTTGCCCCCTTTTGCAAACATATATGTATTTTTAATGGGTCTGAAAGTTAAAGAGCGTAGGTTCAGAAAAGTTTCTTGTTCGGTGGAAAAAGTTCCGGGTGAGATCCTCCATAATTAAAAAGGAAATATCGCGGCGCGCTGTCTAAGCGGCGAAAAGAATTCCCACTTTCTTGAATTTTATAAAATGCAGTTTGCAAAAGTTTCACAGAAAACACCGAATCGGCGGAAAAGAATGAAACGTCTTAAAGCGATGTCCAACAGATATCATTAAAAGAAGCGAATTGACAGCTCGTGATGAATTATTTTCCCGGAAAAATTGGCAACCATATTTTTTTCATTTATACGAGTGTCTGACACCTTTTCTTGAATGATACTTTCTTTGACTTTTCCTTGTGAGAAAATATCTCGCAGAAAGAAAGAGACAATAGAGCACTTTCAATTACTCGAACACGTTCGAGGGGAGGGTTTTTTTGTCGCAATTATTACGAAAGAATTTTCAGATTGAAATGGAGGACAAGTCCCACGCTTTCCATCACTCCACGCTGTTTGAAAATGACGGAAGTCGTGTTTTTTGCCAAAAAAAAATTGACAAAATAGCAATGTTTCGCGAACCTCTCGTTTAATTCGGCAATAAACTCTTGCGGAAAATTTAAGATATGCACTGATAGCTTGTGTAAATTAATTCACAGTTCGTTTATAATCCATATATACATTACCAAAAATTTGAATTATTTTTCCTTGGCAGGCACTCACGAGAAAAAAATTCGCCTTTTTTTTTTTATCGGGCCAAAATTAAAAAAAGAGACGTCCTTGTTTTATGCAAGTTTGTTTCCAGCAAAAACCTTTATGAAATGAAGAGATTTTTACGTGACAAGGAAAATAAATTCGTTGAGATGACATTTTATTTTCGAATTTGCACATTTCTTTCACTCCCAGAAGGCCGTTTGAATATTCGGAATATTAGGCCGGTCGGTATTTTAATGATAATTTAATTTATGAGCCACGGACGCTTTGTGTCACTAATTTTTTGATTACCTCACAATACATGTGTAGATGATGATGATGGTTCAAAAAAAACCAACCTCATCACTCTTGAAGAAAATTTTTAACATCACAAAGTACAGTTTTCTTTTTTTTTTTTGAGCGGTGGGATTCGGGCGGTCTTTTGAGATTTGAATTTGTGAGAGAGGTAACAGAATATCCAGAACCTGAACAAAGTCCAGAGTGAATCACAATAGCTTAGGAAAATTTATTTAATAAAATCTGAGGGAGAGAATGAAAGGTATCCTTTGTGGTGAATAGATTGTAGTTTAATTAAGCGGGCAATTTTAATAAATGCCAGGGAAATGCTCCCGAATAAGGTAAGAGGGGTATTGAAAGGGCAAAATGGCTTAGCAGAGGGCAAGCCATTGGTTTCTCAGCTGTAAAGATCTTTATAATATTTAAATGGCGACGAAGAGGAGTCACATGAAAATGATTTTCATAAGTTTTTTTCTTTGAAGTTCGGTCGGCCCTGAAAGCTCTCCAGGCGGGTCATTGTTTAATACCGTTACAAAAAGCTTTTATTATGCTTATTTCGGCAGTTGTCACGTTTATATAAGTTTTTTTTGAGCTGTTGAAATTTAAATGTGCATTCAAATCAGTTCATTTGAAAGAGCAAAAAGTTAATGCAGCAAAAATAACGGCATTCTTTTCGCTCACGAAAGATTTGTCGCCTCGGGGTCAAAGGTTACGGAGCGAGTTCGAATGTGTGACCATCACGAGAACAAGTTAAGTTATACATGTGTTCAACGCTGCTTTCAGTAATGGCTTTATAATGAGTGCCAGCACAGAGAGAGAGAGAGAGAGAGAGAGAGAGAGAGTTCTCATTGCACTGTAAGTTTTTAGTTAAGAGACTTTTAAACGAAGCGATTAAGAAACGTGTTTGTGTGTGATAGTTTGAAGCATTTACGTAATTTATCGAACTGTGAGCCTTAATGAAAGTGACAATAATTTCAGACATTTTCAAGAGCAGCTGTTAAAAAATTTTGAACAAAAGAAACACCCATCGGTGGTTCTTCGGTAGCCAAAGGCTTTTCGAACCACATTATTATTTGAAAAGACAATGCCGCAGGTAAATAAAACTTTAGGGATTGTAAGGGTGAATTTTTCAAATTCAACCCAAATCCGCCCGCAACCCCCGTTGAGTAACTTTTATACTGATTTTATTAATTTATCACCCTTGAGGAAGGGTAGTCGTCCAAATACCGAAGTTAATAAACTGTCAAATTTTTAATAAGTTTAAAATTTAATTTTGAAATGCGTTAATAAAAGACATAAACTATCATTTACTTTTCCCCCAGTTAATTACAAATGACAGGGGAGAGAATTACATGTGTAGAGCAGACTTTTCTCTCTTTTAACAAAACAAGTCTGTTGCATTGAAGAACTAAAGCAAACGCTCCAGTTTCATTCTTTTTAGTGATGCGGCTCAATTATGTACTCCTACTGGTTTTTGAATTTAAGGAAATGTCGGATCCATATGTTTAATAAATTTGTTTTTCTCTTTGCAAACTAAGTAGGAGTGCTGAAGAATTAATTGTTCAGTGGGATTACAGTTTATTACACTCTCCCAGCTTGACTGGCTTTCAAGGAGTGCACATCTTTGCTATTGTTCGTTTAAAAAACCAGGGACATCGACGGTACAATAACAGTTCCAAGAAAAAACAAAAAAATTCAAAAACTATTTCAATGCCGTTATGGATTTCGGACGTTTAAGCAATTTATAAAATGCTTCTTCATAAATATGCTTACTTTATTAATGAAATGTCTGAAATAACAAAATCCGCCCTAAATCGAAAATGCAAGTGTTGAGATGAAACTAATAAAGCATGAGCTCGATATTCATTTTGTATAGATATTAATTTTGTTTCCTCCCCACAACGGAGAATAAAGACCTTATTATTGCTATTCTCACGTAATAAAAGCAGAAAATTGCACGGGATGAAATTTCCACCAATTTGGGAATTGGTTATTTTTATGTTATAAAGCGCATCCCCTCGCTAATCCCTAACGGGGATATATTGAACTAATTAAGACATAACAAAAAAGAGCAATCAGTTACTCATTCTCTGGAGTCTGACATAATAGCGATGAGAATAATGAAAAATATGCCGCTTTAATAATTACCGGCGATATTTGTGCTTTTTCAGTTACTGTAAAACCATCACTTTCGTTGGTGACATGGGGTGATTCAATTTCACTGTACCCAAATCATTTTTCTATGGGGTGTCCCATTTGCCCTGGATGTGATCATATGTAATGATTAAGTGTGTATTTAGTTGTAATTAGAAATGCGCCCAATTGTGGTTTAATATTGGAACCGAATAATTCGGCCGAAAAGTAAAAAATGCCAAATATGGCGAATACCAAATAAAACCGAATATTGGGCGCATTATTAGTTGTAATATGTCCGGGGTTATTGCAAGAAAGTTTAAATCCGGATCAGGCCGCCTCGAAGGTACACAAGTTTCGCCATGATCACGAAATTATTTGATCAAAGTAAGGCGACTCTTAAAAAGTTTGACATTAAGACGTCTCAGCTGAGTAAATGACAGACTAGTCTCTTCAGAAAATGGGGGATCACCTCTCATATTAAATTTTCTCATTGCAGACGGCATTTGGCGTGGGGGAATTTGAACTGATAAGTTAATAAGCCCTCAGAAACATCTGCACGGATGAGGAAGACAATTTCGAAGTGGAAATTAAAATGATGAAAGTGCTCGGGCGCATTAGACGGTACATAAAACCGTTTTTTAAAAGTAGTAATGGGCGTGTGCAAGCCGAGCTTTATAACTGCAAAACCCGAGAAATTACTTTCATATATATATATATTGGAAGTCATTATTGGACGGACACCTTTGCTCTCAGGAGAAATGCCGCGGGATATAATTATGGTTGTGCTGCGGCTGTAAAATAAAGTCTTTAAAAATGATATTAAAGCATTAAGATAAAAGCTTAGAAAACATTTTTTTAAGCAGTCAGCTGAAATAAAGAAAGACAAAGCAAAGATGGCAACTAGCTATCTTTCGGGGGGGAGGAGATTTTATAAATCTTTTTAAAACCCCTTTGTTTTATGTTCGCGACTTATTCGGTTACGCTGTAGTTAATTTAACGGTATTTCATTTTTAACCCCCGAAAACATTTTATTGAAAACAATTTTTTTTTTATCGAATCTGAAGTAATAACTTGTAAATTTCAATAAATTGCGTCGGGGAAAGCGGAGGAAATCTATCGAACACTCGAAGGCTTTTATTAAAAGTATATTGTGAACGTAATTTTATGGGATTATATAATCTACTCGGAGTTTAATACAAATAAGTAAAACCACAATGATTTGATGGAGTTTTTATCTCCTGCACGGTGCCGAAAAGACAAATTGGGGCATAAAAATGAAAAACAATGATTTGGCTCGAATTAAAAGGGCCTTTTTGAAAAAGGAGAAGTCAGAAACGGTATTTGTTTTATGACTTCGGTTAATTTGTATTTTGATAATTGGATTTTGTTTACATTGTGTCTCATGGGCCCGTTAACGCGTGAAATATCATTTCAGGGAATGAATTCGACAGGAAGCGATCACATAGAACCACCGTATCTGTTTTTCCAAAGGCTCCCCTCTCATTTTTGTACGAAACCTTTTCAGTTTATTGATTGTAATGGGGCGGCTCAGAGTAATTGCCTTTTTGATTTTTCCTGACGACCACGAAAGGAGTAAATGTAGCGGCTCCGACTTTGAAACAATCTCTCATAAAAAATTATAGGCAGATTAAGAATTATATTGTACCGTAATGGATCTTGCTCTACAACATTAAGTTTTGTATTTCGTTTGGTCTCTTTATACGAAAAATTTTTATTAAAACATCACAGAAATTGTATTTAACTGTATGAAAATAATTGGTTACATTCGAACCAAAAAAAAAATTACATCTCAAATTCATAATGCTGTTGTGAGGCAAAATCCAACGAATTAATATTATATTTAATAAATTAATTAAATTTAATAATAAAAAATTAATATGATTAATTTAATTAAATAATGAAAATTTTAATTAAATAAAATAAAAAATATCGTCATTATCTTTAATGATCTTCGCTCAGAATTTGCAGGAAATTAGTGTCTCGGATAAAATGATCTCCTGTTTTGTTTAACAATCCACGAAAAATACATTTTAGAAAATTTTGGCGAATTTTGAGTCTTCATAACATTGCACTTTGTTTCGTAATGCTGCAAAATATTATTGCATATGTATAAATTTTTAATTGGTACGGTTTTTGTGCAGTTGAAAAGTTGTTTCTGGTTTCCGTTAATTTAAAAGTAAAATTTTTAAAGAAAAAGATCCCTTTTACAAGTGACGGCTCCGTTTATAATTAATATTCTTTATACGGTTTTGTTAAAGAACAAAGCCTCGCGGAGAGATCGATATTAAAAAGTCTCTGTGTGAAAGGGTTCGTAATAAACCTGCGTTGCCAAAGTAAGCCTTTAAAATTTTGATGCCCCCATTTTGTTCTACCTCAAATTTAGAAAAAGCCATCATCGTCTTCCCAATCTGCAGGACTCCTTTAATTACAAATCCCTTCAATTCCGCTGCCAATATTGTGACCACTTTTAGGGTTTCTTTTAATAAAATTGGGAGGAAATATTAGGGGGTTTGGGATTTTTTGAGCGATATAGGATTGATCAGACAAGGAAAAGTCGTTCGAGGAGACTTTTCTTATGATTATTTGAAGTTTCCATTTGCTGGTCACAACACAGGTTTCCTTGTTTTAATTTAACGGAGTTCGGTTAAATAATAGTTTTCATAATGCTTTCCCCGATTGCTGGAAAATACCCTTTTTTCACCTGAAAAGCTGTTTCAAAATGTAGTTAAAAAATTGAAAAGATATTTCTAAGTGAAAGGTAAAACTTTTAATAGCCGGAAAGGAAGGAGTGGAAGCAAAAGTTCGGTCGAGATTAAAATAAACACTAACATTAATTTTTTATTTGACTTCCAGGTGCAGTCGCTTCAATAATTTTCCAGAGGCACGCCGAGGACAACCCCCGATGAAAAGTTAAAGAATTTTGAATTCAGAATGGATTAAACGAAGACATCCCTCTCGATTTATTCATTTCGGCTTTTAAATCTCCCAAGTTTAATTCTCACGAATCCTCGGAGAAACGATGAAATAGTTATTTTCCCCGGTCGCTTTTCTCTCCCGGAAAAACTCGACCTGTCAACCCCGAAATAAACCAAAGGATCGAGAGAGCGAGAGAATGAAGTGAATGAATATAAAATGTGTTAAGTGGACCTGTGTTTTCGGTTTCGTTGTGTTAAAAATATGTTAAAATTTTTAACCAATAAGCTAAAACACCATAGCATTAATGACGAGCCCACTGTACATGTTAACCCACCTAATCATCATCAGTTCAAGGTAAGATGTGTTATTGCTCATTTAATTTTAATTACTCTGTGTGTCGATGAGCTTTTTCGGTTTGCGAACACGACGACGCTTTTAAGGCTTTTCTCAGATTTTCCTTTATACGTTTTGTTCTGTTCTTTCCAACCGCTGTACGGTGTTCGTGTCAGTTGAAAAGTGATGTGCGTAATATTTCCAATGGGTTCCATTCCATTGTTTGTTATTAATAAAAGCAGCAATTGGTTTAGGAAAAAATAGCTGAAATTTACCGGTGAGTTATTGGAGTGGATAATCTATGGGGATTTTATTTAAATCTCCTTCTTTTATCAGGCGCACCGTATTTTTTCCTCCGTACGATCCATCTTGCATCCATTTTTTGCTTTTTGCTTTTCTTTTTTATCTCGTTGGAGAATTTACAGTACGTCGAGATGGTTTCTTGCGCTCTTTTTCCTTCACCCCCTTTCCAATACATTTTGCCTTTGACTCTTTTGAATGTGAAAGAAGTGAAATAAAAAAAGCAGAATTTTCCAAAACAAACCAATTTCAAGTGAACAAAAGGGTTGAATTTCAGGTAAATATTGTAATTATACAGTGCAGCGGAATTCACCCGATCTCATCAATTTTATCTCTCTTCAACGGGAGACTGCGGAGAGCAGAAGAGAGCTTTTTTAAGCTTTTGCGGAGATGTGGTCGATACCCGTTCCGCTTCCGAATTACTGTTTCTATTCATGTATACTCTTTTTATTTAGCACCGTGTTAGGTACATAACTCCATCGATAAGGCTGAGAGATTACAAAGTGTTTTTTTTTTATTCGTTCTGTTCTATTTACCCTTTATTATTTATTTTCCGCCAAAATCCCATTGTATTTAAATTACTTAATTTTATTTTCATAATAATCTCTCATTAATTTTCATTTTGAATCTTATCGCTTCCAATATTGCCGTATTCCTGAAAAAAATATCATTGTATTTTAGCTTCCACCTAAATTTAAATTATTTTAAGGACCACCGGGTTCTTCGGAGCGTTAAATTTTATTAAAATTTACACCGATACAATGGAGCTTCGCGTGAAAAGTCGCTTTCCTTTTGCCATAATATTCCAGTGAACGAATTAAACAAGTTTCCACCATACAGTATTAAAGGAAAAGATAGAAAGCATCTTGACAATTGCCGGACGGATTTATATTCAAAAAAAAAAAAAAACAAAAAAAAAGATTGGATGCAAGCCAGTATAATAACTAGCGAACTCTTGGTACCTGGAAATGTAGAGAAACCTGTTTCAGAATGACTTTGCTGGATGAAACGTAAAGCATGATAATGATCTGTAAGTCAGTGCAGGAGGAGCAAGGTCATTCGATCTACTCCACTGGAAAGTAATCTTCCTTCGTCTTCTCTTATAGTCGTATGCTAAGCACCGACGTGAGCTATGTCTGGAAAGTAGACTTGCACCGGTTTGAATGAATGACTTTTATTTCACTCTTCTTCTCCCGTCGAAGACTTATTGGTCGGTGGTATTTCATGAACGGGTTCGTTTGTTTTCAATTTCTTGGGAGGGTTTGTCGCGGTAGAGGGATGAGGAAAGTCATTTTTCTGAATAACATCAATCGTTTGTTTCGAAGGAAGTTTGTAAAATCTAACAGTTCGGGGTATGATTTACATTCGTTTACTTAAATGGACCCGATTTGTTACGGATGAAGATTAAAAACTAATTCGATAAACAATCTTTAGAATTAGCGACAATTTGTCGGAAAATTAATTCCCAGTTTGTGCGTCGGTGTAATTTTTGCCGTTAAGATTCAGTAACGACCGTATAAAAGCATTATCTAAGACATTTTGACCCTGAAAAAGGCATTGGCAATCGGCAAAGATTAATTAGATACGTAAATAACAAAATGCAGAAATGTTTAATTATTTGTACACTAGATACACATATTTATGATAATACTCCCCGTGATTTCTAAAATGCCAGGATTTTTAAACTTTCCACCCGTCTATTCTGTCTGTTAGGTTGTTACACTGACACGTGAAATACAATTCACCTAATATTTACTTTGAGGTTGCCTTTTCAAGAGAGTTTTCGGCAGTTATAGTTTACATTGGCTGTTATTCGACGCAGAATGAGTTGGAATTGAATAATTTAAGATAGTTATATCACGTTTAGCATAAGAATTTAAAAAAGCTGCGGTTTTAGAGTTTTCTTTGTCGAGTACAAAAAAAAAAAGTAAAGCTTTATTTGTTTATTTGTTCAGGCAGTGTTTTGGGCGTAAATTAAGTTATGCAAATAATTTTCATTAACAATTAAACGCCGACGCAGTAATATTTAAATTCTTGAGCAGGGCTAATCTCTCTTTTTGGGACAAACAGAGTAGTTGGCATTGTTGAGTGGCTATAATCGCCGGTCTTCCAATTTCATATAATTGGCATTTATTTTACACAGTTATTTTTGGAACTACAACTAAAACTAAAAATAAAAGGACACAACGTTCCACTTTTTTGAAGGGCGTTATCCTTTTTTTTATGAAACTGGAATTATTAAAATGTAAATTAATATTTTTTCAGTAAGAGCGCTTAAACGTAAATATGTTTTTCCCCAAAACGTTTTATTTGTGCAGCCATCAAAATAATAATTTCAGGATTATTTTATTCTTTATTTCTGATGATAATTCGGTAAGCAATAAATTTCATTGCCGCAGTGAAAAAAAACCAAATGAAAAAAATTATTTTAAATAAAGGAAAAATGAACTTTTTCCATTTTTAAGAGAACGCTGAAAATGTCAGCTCAACCCTAAAGATCAAAATGAAATCATTATTTTAACCCAATTATGTCATGTGGGTTGTTCTTGCGGAGAAAAGTCATTTAACAAAGGGCAAAAAAATCGCAAGATTAAAGCGGAAGGTAAAAGCAGAAATAAAGGTGAAAGAAAATAAATGTTGGAATGCATAAATATTAAAGTCGGCCGCGATGATAAACGGGAGAGAGGGGAAAAGGGACAAATTACAAGGAAACAGTGGAAAAAATATCCGAGAGGAAGTTTAAGGCAAAGGGAATGGGAACGGAAAGAAATTAAAGTTTAAAATCTGAGAAGTGCAGGCTAAAGAAATGTTCTGTTATTAATTCCAAAGGACCCCGAGGCGTTTCTATGTTCATTCCAAACCCTCATTAATACCCTGTAATTCAATGACTGTCAGTTGAATGAAGTTTGGCATTGACATACCACATCCACGAAGAAGATAGTAAGCCCAAAAACTACCTGTTCGATGGTGGAGATTATTTTCAGGCCGTAACATTGTTCGAAGCCGTTTTTCACGGCTTGAAGAAGCCCAAAAGAAGAGCTATGCTCATTGATACTTAGTTTTTCTCAATCACCGAGGTGATCAGAGAACGTCGATGTCCTTTGCCAAGGACATGGACATCTCTATATCGAAAATTTTTTGGCAGAAAAGATACCGTTCGATCGTTGAAAATTCTCACAGAAAGATTTATTAGCAAAGGAAACTTTTCGTTTCTCAAATGGGTAAATTACAGGTTCACAATTCGTCTGAGGTCGGCCAGAACCTCACTTGCAGATTGTGTGCTTTACATGTTCTCCCCGGGGCTTTGCCCACCAGGATCATTAAACTCAAAACCGCTGAATTTCTTTCTACGTGTCTTATTAAATATGAAAGTAAGTTGGAATTCTTCAAGGTCTCGAGAGATAATGATCAGAAGTGGGTTTCACAACCTTGAAATGCACCTCGAAAGAGGGTTGCTTTTCTCGTGCATAAGTTTATTCTAAGTGCGGTCACATCTCACTTTCGGCCTCAAATGATTCGAGTGATCCTTCACAAATAATAGGCGTTATCATATATACAATTCAGAATTTATATTTTCAGATCGTTTTACATAAAATTTTGAAATGAAACTTCCACGAGTGTTTTTTATTGTGTAAAAATTATAAACCCAAAAATCATTATTGTAACTCTGTTTTTAACATAAAGAACCGAAGTTTCTTCATTCGGACCTTCGGATTCCACGTCGTTAAAATAATTAAGAGACGAAGAAATTCAATAAATGTGACGTCAAAAAAGATGTTGTCACAGTCCCGCCTCCAGCAGAACATCCATCGATCAATTAATCCACCTCGTGCAGTTATGCAATTGCCTCTCTTTTTACGATACCTTTTAACCTAATTTTTTTTGTTCCTTTCCAGGATTCCCTCGCAGTCATTCAAAATCACACCCGAGACTTTTTTGCCGCTCTTTATGTTCATGAAGTAATTCTTGCTGCTGCCGATAATGTCAATAATCGCTTTCGACCAGTAGAATTAATTGCGGTTTAGATGATTTATAATATTGGCTGCTGCCTTTTTTTAAGTTTTATAGGGTTTTAACTCTTCGCTGTTTCTTGTTTCCTTGCTGTTTTTTTTTTTTTAGTTTAACCCATTGAGTGCCAGCTACGAGATATCTCTTAGTGGAGTTTAGGGTGTAAAAATTTGATACAGAAATTTCAGCGAAAGGATTTTATTCAGTGACGTCAGTCAGGTTTCTAACCTAACCTGACTGATAACTCATAGCTTTGCAGTAAATGTTAATACAATATTGCATCAGTAACTTAATGTAATTAGATTTGGTATTGTTCAAAATGTATTCGTCAAACCTCGGCACCGAGGGCAATACGCTCTAAATTTGTCAGACACTCAATGGGTTGCTTAGAAAGTATGTTGTTTGCTTACAATGCGAATGTATTCCGAAGATGGGAAGGAGTCATAACTTTTCATTTTAGGTTTCCCTCGGGTGGGGCCAGCTCACTTCTAAATAAAGGTGAGCTTGGAAAATGATTAATAATACCGAACCACAATAAGCAATTGTAACGTTGTCGTTATTGAAAATTATTCAAAATAACAAAACCGTAACCCGTTAAGACATGAATGAATAGAAAAATTACACTCGGACGCGGATAGTCAGAGCGCCCGGAAAAATGTTTTTCAGATGTGAATTTGAATGACATTTTGCATTTTAGCAACAAAAGTAAACCCTTCCAGAAACAATTACTCTTGATGATTTACGGTTTCATGTGAGAAATAAAAGGGATGAAATTTCAGAGGAAGAACTCTGCAGTTGAAAAACTGTCCAAGATTAAGATCAAGATCAAGCAGTGGGACACACACAAAGCCAGAGTTATCTTGTATATTGTTTTCACAAGCGTCCAATTTTATATCACTGGTATTATGGAATGAAATTCGGTCGTATTTCTATTCAGATTTTCATTCGGAATTGCATTCCAACTTTTTTTTAGAAGGCAGTTGGCCGGCAAAATCCAATCGGATCGTAATTTGAATAGGTGCAGGGAAGGGTGAAGGATTCTTAAAGAAGGTTTCCTCAAGCAAAGAGGGAAGAAAAGGATGGAATATTTAAACTTTTTAACGTTAAAACTCGTTCGGGGGAAAGGTTTAAAAATAAAATATATTAAAAATCGATTAAATATTTATAATATTCACTCTGACTTAAACATTTAAATGAAATTTGAAGTAATTTCGCCTCCCCCGGATTCACGCTTATAAATTCCAAAAGTTTCGGCCGGAGATTTTTAAATGAAAAAAACTATATCAGCTCACATTTATTCATGTAAAACCGTAACGCAGCGTAACGAAAATTATGCTTACGCAAAATTTCACTTTCAGTTTTTATTCCGGCGCGGTGAATGTTCCACGATTCATTCGCGATATCTCATTAAGACATTCAGAAGGAACTCGCCTCGGGCTTTGGAACTCCCATCTCGGCAACATTACATAAGTGCACTCGGCGAAAAGGAACAAAATTGTATAGCCGATCCGGGGCGGCGTGAATTCAATACTTTTTTTTCGGGGGGAATTTAATTCTGCCGGTGTTTCAAGGTGATTCTAAATAGTTTTTCTTTTCTTTTTTTGAGGGCACGTTTTACAGTCACAAGTGGAATGATAATGTAAAAATATATTATTAAGGCGTGCTCGAGCGATAACCATAATTGTCGAAATTGGGCTGCGGATGAATGCCCAAGAAGCGGTCGGAGTCGTGAGTTTTTTCAAATTGAAAGCCCCGATATGCTCTCATTTTCTCGATTGAAAAAGCATTTGAAATATGCTGCTGACACAGATCGCCTTTCTCGGAAGAAATAAAAACGGACGCAAATTCTGAATCTTTAACGGCCCATAAAAGCCCTCGAAATTAAGTGTGGCTCATTTGTGTTTTCACTTGTGAAACCTTCGGGTTTTTTAATCCTGTGCACATACCTCGAACGCAAGGTCAGATAGAAATTGAGCTTATTGTAATGCAAGATTTAATCTTCCTACGCTTCGGGTTACGGTCGAATCTTTTGCTAAATCCTCGAGATTTTGCCTCGGGATTCTTCAACGGAGGAAGATTTTTTCACTTCCGGACACTGTTATATTTTTCAGCAAAAGTCATGAGACCAAAGCGTGGATCAGACGACATTCACCGGGCTTGTACATGGTGACTTAACATTTTTTAACAGAAAATGCGTTTGAATGCAAATTTCGGCCATCTGATGCCCTGTTATGTAAAAACAAAAAAAAACAATAGAAATACTTTTATAGCATTGATTAGGAAAAATTATCCTACAAAAAAGGGAGTTTTCGAAAATATGTTTTGAATGCGAATGAAAGATAATATTTTCACCACTAAATATTAATTTGTTGAGTGAAAAATAGGTCTCGAAATCAGACTTAGAGGAATTTGAATTTCCAATTATTTTGGAAGATTTCTTTCGGGGTTTGCTGCTGCCTTTGGTAAATTCAATACTCGGATGATATTTCCCCATTAATATCACAAACATCACTCTTCCATCTGCGATGACATTTAAAATACTCCACAAAACATTGTTTGACTTTCTAATTCTGACAACTGTGAAAAATAAAAGTGATTTTTTTCATGTCATAAGGTCTCACAGCCAATTTGATCAAATTTAAAAAAAATTTAAGATGACCCATCGCCTCGCGCGTAAGTGAGCGCTTAAATGGCCTCACATTCTTCGGGTAATCGAAGCGGAACTCAAATTTATTTTCTCCGTCCGTTTAAAATTTGGTCTGAACCCTTCAACCAAAAGGGAAGATAGAGCGAAGGATATCGAAAATAAATTTAAAAATTTTTTTTTTCGGGCCCGAAGAAAAGAAAATAGGAGAGTGGAAAATAGTATTTGAATGGCTGCCCCGCATTCCAATCAATCAAATTGGTCAAAGGACCAAATCTCTAGCTCTTTTTTTTTTTTTCTGATGAATCGGCGTTTGCGAATAAAATTGCTGACTTTGGGGTTTTTAAATTCACCCTCTGCTTTCCGGGAGAGAGAGAAAAAAAAAAAGAAAAGAAAAATGTCGGATTATGCCGGGGAAAAACACTCCCCAAACTGTTTTTGTTGGCCATTTTAATAATTTCTCAGCGAGGACGAAGAATGGATCTTTTAAATTAGTTTTTTCCTTCATAATTGTGCAATATCTCGGAGAGTTCCGAAGGTTTCTTTGCCTCGGAGATCCGAGAACGTGCATTCATAAATAACTAAAATGCGTATGACTTTACTTCGTTACGTCCTAATTTGAACATGAGATTAAGCAAAATTTATGTTTGGATTTAACACAATTATTAGAATTTATGATTGTTAGAATTTGATAGCTGAAACTGAGGTTTTACGCCGCGAAGCAGATAATAATCTTAGGAAAGTGGTGTCAAAATCAGGTTTAAGAGTTTCCCCCGAAATATATGTTAGGAAGTGTGTCATAATCTGGGAAGTATTTTTTTTTTTTTCTTTTAAAACGAAAGGAAAATAAAGTGTAGTTTATTTATCCATCACTGTCACTCGGACACTGCACGTGGGGCCGGTAAAGGATTACCCCTGGCGAGGCTATAAAGACGAGAGAGAAAGTTCAGTGTGTGGCCGTATGCAGATTTCACAAGACCAAATTTGAAAATAGTTATAACGGTAAATTTAATCGTGGCCAACGATCAATCACTTAGAAAAGCACACACATTTAAATTGCATTATGCATTGTCTGTTCATTTTTTTTGGGCCAGACTTAGGAGCAAAATGGAGTACCTTTGTCGAGGTTTTCAATGGCGAACTTTGAGTGAAAATAATGAATGACACGTTCTTCAAAAGATTATTGACCAGGTATATTTCCTTCGCATGAAAACAGTTTTGAGTTTGCTTCGGTGGCGGTTATTCCAAGAACTGATGTTGGTGGAACAACGGATTCTTCCGCTTTTGAAAACATTAAACGTACATTTCCATGTACCTGAGAAGTGGGTTTTAATCTTAAGCCCAAGGGGGTAAACGTGCCACAAACGCGTTATATTTAAATAAAATTCCTCGGCGAAAATAAAACACAGAAAAGTTTTTATGAATAATACAGGGGAAAAGATTTTAATTCTCATTTAAAAGATTTCCAGTGACAGTTTTAACAAGGAAGAAGAAACATGGCAAGGAGTTTAAAAAAGTTCTTCTGAAAAACGTCTCCTTTTCTAATGAAATTGGTTTGTTTTAATTTTATATCGCATTTAAACGCGAAAAATCCGACGACGGGAACGGATATACTGTAAACTTTTACTTTTTCCAACTCTTTAATGCGAAACTGGGGACGTTGAACTAATCTGAGTTTTCATAAAAGCTAAAACTGCCACCGTCCCCTCAAAAAAAAAAAAAAAAAATGACTTCGTGCCGGTATAATCTTTTGTGGTTAACTTTCTAGAGATGTCATTGTATTTATATTTTTGCTCGCAAGTCTTTTTGAGTGCGAAGGTCAGTCCTTATCAAAGGCTCAACTGGAAAAGACCCACATTCATTTGCATTTAAATATTCATTTATAAACATAAGACTTCCTTACGGATACATTAACAAACTCAGGCGATCGGCGTTGAAATTATCTGTGAATGGTTAAAGACTGAGTGCTGCCGTGATTGTAATTTTGAAGGTTTTCTCCAGCGGCAAAAATTTTTTATCACTGCACAGCATTTGAGATAAAGTCTGTCTCTGAATCCCGTAATTATTACCGTTCATCCGTTACATGTTTTCCAGTGAACAAACGCCCTTGCCTATATATATATATATAAAGGCAGTGCAGAAATTATAAATCCCTCCACAAAGAGGGCGAGCGGGAATTTTGAGAGGTTCTTTAAAAACCAGGAGGGTTTTATGGAAGGCAAGACTTATAATAAAGCCGTGCGGCTCGGGTAAACTCAGTTTTGTTAATGATGAACAAATGACTAAGGGAGTTCAATTTAGCACGTGGTTAGGGTGGCGTAATGCACAAAGAAACGGAGCTGAAAAAGGGACACGGCAAATGACTTCGGAAACAATCTAGGGAGGTGTGCGGACGCCGGTTATTGATTCTAAACAACCTATTTTTACGTGTCTTGACGACAAATACGCTGCTTTTAGCTCCCGATCGTTACTCGAATTTTTCCTCCAGTGGATGTGGAATGTTAAGATAACCCATCGTGGGAAACGGAAAAATTAGGTTTGTGACTAATACTATGGAAAGCTTGTTTGGTCAAAACCCTTCAACTAAGCCAGGGTTGTGAATGTTTTTCAAATAATTCACCCGCAAAATTTTAATTGAAAAACATCCATTATTTTGGGAAATATCAGAGGGGGAAGTTCACAAGTCCACCGAAAACCGCTTCAGTCGTTTTCCTCTTTAATAAGCACGAAAGTGGAAGTTGTCATTTTGATGTTGCACGTGAGACTTGAGAGACATCTTCATAAAAGTTTACGGAAGAGCTTCTAAAACTGTTTTACAAACAAAGTATAAAGTTGAGCTCCTAAAATGTCTTCCCAAGAGGTGGGGCCTTTGAAAATATATAGCACTTTTTCATGCTTTTGTGCGACACAATTTTAATATTAGTAGTTTTATTCCGCCGTAAGATAATAAAAAGGGATCAGTTTAGATGCAAAAGGACTTTCAAAGGCGGCTGAGTCTTATCGAAATTAATGAGTGGGAACAGTTGGAGGGGTAGTTAGTAAGACTATCAGCGAGTTATTCTCACTTAGTTGTGTTTGTAATTAATGTGGGATGGTAAATCTTTTAAAATATTTCCCGCCACAGTCGAGCATGGTAATAGTTACCTTCGTCTAATTAGAAAACAATAAAAAATACGCCACCGGTGACTGAGTTTAATTTTATATAATAATTTTTCAAGCAATAATTAGGTCTACCGTAGGTCTTAAGGGGTTTCTTTTCGCTTATAAAGTTAATGCTTCCTCGATGGTTCGTATTGCACATTAGGAGGTTTGAAATTTCATTTTGGGGGCAAACTTATATTTCGAAAAGTATCTTCACCAAAGCTATGATTTCAGTAAGTTTTATCTTCCGACAATTCATCTTCATTTTGTTTTGGTTATTATAAGAGGCTTTTACCGAAATTCAAATTAGGTCTTTCGGTTAATAATCGGGATTTATTGAAAGTAATGAGTATTTCACGTTAATTAGAAAAAAAAAATTCGGTCTTTGAGAATTTCGTGCGCTCTTGTTAAATAAGCAAGGGACTGTCTCCATGTTTGCATTCCGGGTGATTTCAACGCGGAAATGTCATAATTTAGCTCTTGCCCACATGCACGTCATGAAAAGCACACGCTAACGGTGATTTTAAGTTGTCCAGAAAGAGCCACGATCGCAGGGGAACACACACAGGTAACCGGCGTTCATTTTCGAACTAAGCGGGTGACTTAATTAGGTTTGGCAGAGTCTGCATTTCGGAGTCGGTAATACCACCAATGAAGTGTCGAAAAGGCAGAAATGTGGAAAATCACTAATTCCGACCGACCCCATGAATATTCATATTTTTAATCTCGAATGTCTTTTTCCTTTCGTCCTCATTTCCGGCTCGCAGCTTTTACTCAGAAGAAAAACCTTCAATATTTTCAGCGTGTTTCACCCCTAAGCGATCCACCTTTTTTTTATAACCTATTCTCGTCTTTTAAGCCATTCAGTATTTATTTCAAACTTTGATGGTTCGCACTGAGAGGTAAACTCACCAAATACCGAAACAACCAAATGGTATAGTCGCTTTATTGGCCCCTCTAATCGATATCATTTTCCCGAGATTTGTGTGATTCCTGTTGGATTTTCAGGTGGAGACGTTTTTCTCAGGAAGAAACAACATTTCGGCTGTCTTTCAAATAAGTTTTTAGAGCTTTTAAGAGGGTTTCCACTGATCAGTGCCTTCTATGGTGTGATCGAAATTTGATCCCAATGCCGCGCACACACACACACATACAATAAAACCTTTGGGGATTCCCCGGAAAGAGATTTGCTTTTCCACGCCTGAAATTTTCGATAATTTCATCGTTTTTCTCCCCACCCAATAGCTGTTTATTGTCTCGGGATTTTCCATCGGTTTATTATAAGCCGGGGATCAGAATTTTTTTTTTTTTCCAAAGGCGGTTGATTAAGGAGGAAACGCTTTGCTTAACGTTTTGGGGTGTTCGGTGTGTTTTATAGAGTTTGAGAGAAAAGTCGATGAATTATTTGGCGGAAAAGAAAATTAAATTTATCCCGGCGAGGAATCCCCGTAAAATTGGAGTGAGAAAAATTTTTTTTAATTAAAGATAATCAGTAAAAATTAATTAAATCAGATTTAGATTTGGATCTTCCGCTCATCAGAAGAGCTGCTGCTACGGAGGAGGCGAGAGGAATTTGTGTACAGAGGAGAGTTTCATTAAAGACAATTTTAATTTTTTATTGTTTGCACAATTTGTATGTGTATCGTGCGGAAAAAAAATTTTCATAATTTCTGCACGGATATTTATTCCAGATGTTAATTATCTCGAGCTTGTATTTATACGTATAAAGTTTGATATTAATTAAAGGAAATTACTTTTTATTTATCTCCGCGCTGAGGAAAGTGGTCGGTTCCCTTCTGTTGAGGTCTGAAATTCCCTTCCTGGTGACCAGGGAGAATTTTTATTTGAGGAACGAATGAAGCTCCTCTCCGGTGAAAAGTTTTCTCCTTTTTTTCATTTTCTGGTAGGCAGGGATTTCTGCTTTTGAAGGGAGATAATTATTTTCAAAGAAGAGAGGATGACAAGATCCGAAAAGTGCGAAGAAAGTAACGAAGGAAAAATTTCTTTGCAGGTGAGAAATAGAATTTTTATAGCCGAGAAAGAAATTAAAAAAAAAGGGAACTTTTGTTGTAAGGAAATGAGACTTGAGATCTCTTCAGCGAATTTCTTGCAATAAAGAAATTTTTATCCTTTGTATTAATCAAACTTCGAAAAAAGTATTTTTTGGTTTTTGTGAGGATGAGAAAAAAAAAGTCTTCAGGCTTTCTGGAATTCAGAAATAAAAACTTTTATGGAAAAGGTATAATTCTAAATTTTCTTGAAAGACTGTGAATTTTTTTTTTTTTTTTGAGAAAATTAATTCTGAATAATTCGTATACCTTTTTATAATAATACTTCCCGGCATCTAATTACGGGTATCAACCTTCAGGAGAAGTGTACCTTTTGACGGGAATAATTAATCCGGACATTGCAGACCTTTCGGGTTTGTTTTTTCCCCCTAAAAAGGATTGTACCTGAGAAAGCTTTCGTTTTTTTGTTTTTTCTTCCGCCGGTGATTTTTGTCCGAGGGTTTCTCAGCCTCTTCGGGGCGGAGGTATTTGATTTATGTTTGTAAAAACTGAGAAGGGGCGGCGGACGAAGGGAAAAGGTTAAAATTACCGCATTGGATCACAGGGGTGAACCGCCTCGTTTAAAGTATTATCGATGTGATTTTTATATTTGATAAATGCGAGGGGATTTAATTTTTTGGAACCCCAGGCTCCGGAACGGCCTTGGACCTGGCCGAACCTTGGAAAATTCATAGCGGATCTTTTTAAAAAGGGGCGCCTTCTTTTAATAAAAGGAAAGTTTTATTCATTTTTCCATTTCATCGCTTTGTTCCCGAAAGTTATTTAAATTATACAAAAATTAATTATTACGATGAATGAGGATTTTTCGGGGAGGAATTAAGAAAAAGATGCTTTTCAAATCGTAATTTTTCATAGTGGCAAAACCATTGGGATTCGACCGATCCTGAAAGTGATTTCATTCGGCCAGCTGTCGTGCTGAAGTCACAGTTATTTTTTTCCTTGAGGCCTGTTTATTTAGTTCTTATCTGAGTTTAGGCATTCATAGCTTCGATGTAATTGATTACTCTGTTAAACGATTACTATAAACCTGGTTGCCCGAAAAGGGTTTTTCTTTTTTAATATTTTTTTTTACTCCGGACTCGGAACGAATGGCGAAGTCGTAGCGTAATAATAAAAATAAAAGGAAATAATTTTTGATTCGTAATTTAATGATTCCAATAAAGGGGAAAAATCCGCAGTCGGTTCGAATTCCTTTTAGAAAAACCCGAAGCGTAGAAAACGTTCTTTTCGAAAATATTTAATAAAATCAAGGGCGCAATCCCAGACCATTAACTTTTACGGCTGAAGGGTGAGTGGGGGGCGGGGCGGGGGGCGAGGGGGGACGTCAAAGCTTCAAAAATCTCATTATTGGAGCGGGTGGGTCGAACATTTAAAAATTTTTCGATGCCGTAATTTTTTCGAAAAATTCTTTAAAAAAAAAAAAAAATTTCCCGAACGAAAACCAAAAAATAAAAAGCGAAGCAACATTCCGTTTAATTAGTTAAAATTATTTTACATTAACTCAAAGTAGAGAAAATTAGAAGAATTTGTCGAAATTATAAATTGAAATTTATAAGAAAAATTAATATTAATAAAGGTTCATTTTTTTCCCCCCCAAAAGCTCCGCATTAATTTTCCTCCCAAATCAAACCCGAGATGGAATTAAATCAATTTCTCAAGTCTTTGTTAAATGAGTTTGCTCGTCGTCATTCTTATTATTATTATGAATTTTGAAGATATCGACATGTTGGAAAATTTTTAAGAAGCATTTATTTATTTATTTATTTTTTTTTTTTAATAAATGCTTCCCAAATATTTGCTTTCGAAATATAAAGAAGATTTATTCATATTGAAGAACATATTCGTAATTTCCTCGCAACGAAGACGAATAGAGAGGGGTTTGACAAGAACATACACATCGTTGGAATTGATCATTTGCAAATTTAATGTTCAATTGAATTCCCACTTTTTTTTTTAGGAGTTTTACTATTTTGGAAGCACAATATTTTGAAATTGTTGGGGGGAAATGTGGCTTTTGAAATTTTTCCAGTTTCACTCATTTTGAAGTGCCATTCTGATTAATGAGAAGGAACTAAACGTGAAAGATAACGTCATTTGGCCAAAAACTCGCGACGCGTGACCGACAGCATTTGGCCCGAAAACCCCTTCAGCTATTCATTTCCTTCAAATCATGATTTTCAGGAAGGAATGCTGTATGTGTGCTGCCCTTCGACGTTTTGCAGATATATTTCACGTTATATTTTTCCGTTGGCATTATGCAATGCTGTTACGCCATTACGTCACCAGGTTGAGAATAAAAGGGAAAAATTCCCCCGGGAGGGGGGGGGAGGGAAAGAGCGAAGCCTTTTCTTTTTCTCCTGTTGGAGAATATTTAGAATTTTTAATAGGAAATTCGTCGCGGTGTTTATGACGCTCACCGTAGATATCGATATCGATCGCGTGCATTTGACATTCTTTGCCTCTGCGAAAAAGCCCCCTGGAATGATCGACCAAATCCGTTTTCGTGTCGCTAAACGCCTTCGTTACATTTTAATTCGATTCTGAGTCACGTAAATCAAAGGCAACTCGCTTTTCATTCACTTGACCTCTCTTTTAAATGAAATGGAAAATGTTTCCTTTAGGAGTAAAAACGCTTATTATTCAAATAATACGGCTTCTCCATTCGTGGCGGGGTGGGGAGGGGGAGGGGGCGGTGGGAGTGGAGGGACTTCGAAAATCTTCACGAGTCGTGAAAAGTTTTAGGTCAGCGAGCACAGCAAAAAGGTGCCAGATTCGGTTGAAAGGAAACGGATTAATTTTTTTACTATTTTTTTTTGTGTGTGTGTGTCGTTTTTTCCCCCCGTTTTTTTTTGAAGGTTAGCAAAGGAAAAATTAATTTTTTTTAATTAACTTTTGCTGATAATCACAACGCAAAGTTGCGTTAAGCACAGTCGAAAGCCTAACGGCACATTCTTATTGATTGGAATCCTCAACCGGCGGTCCGGAAAACAGCCTTCGGGTTTTTTTCACGTCGTGAGGAAGTCCCGAAGGAGTCTCAAAGTGAACGTGCAAAATGTGTTCCCGTACTTTTACACTGATTTCCTGTGAGTGCTCTAATCCCTACACGTTATGAGTGTGCAGTAATATCCGGAATTGTTTATCGTTTATTTATTTTTACTTATCCTTGTGCGGGGAAAAGTGCGAATTTGTGGGTTTGTAGGTAACAAAAAAAGTTGTCTCGTTGTGTGGTTCAATTGCGTCTGACATTTAAAGGTGAGTCATTAAAAAGCTCAAAATTCGTTCCAATATTGGTGAAATTCATGCGGGGAAATATTCTGCATGAGTGTGCAGCTTTGCCCATTCGTATTGTCGTGAAATTCTGGCTTACGTTTACATATTTTAAATGGCACGATGCCTCTGAGACCTTCCTGGAAGGGCAGGATGCTGTGAAAGTCACGAAAAATAATTATTCTGGGGGAGTCGACAGGCGCCTTCCGGGAACAGCCTTTGGGATTCGGTGTATTCTTCATTTTTCCCTCTGCCGCTTCCCTTTGTTTGGGGGTTTATCGGGCAATGTTTTTCAAAATTACGTTACACCCTCCCTCGCATGCTAGCCGGTCTTAATTTTTTTTTTTTTTCTCTCAACTCGGATAAGAAAAGGAAAGAGTTGCAACTTCGTTTCGCGTTCGTTCGGTTATAATTTGTGCCGGGCCGATCTCTCTCTTAAGATTAGCGAGCGTGCACCATTTAACACTTATTTCAGTAAAACCAGTCCCAGTACTTAACTGAGTTTTTATTTCCTCGCGGGTTTGCTTTAGCGGAATTACAGTGCGCTCTTTTCAGATGCCACTTACCTTCCTTCCATGTTATCGTTCGCCCTTTTTTCCTGATTAAGTCCTTCGGCTCATTGCAAAGGTTTATTGCTCTTTGTTCCATTTGCTTTTTTCACATTTTTATGTGGCTTTGCGTTAAGTACTTCGCTCTCACTGATGAATTGATATTTTCGTCTCGGGGGTGCCCATCCCCCGTCACAGCCTCCTCGAAATCGTTTTCGAAATTTCCCACACGAAATCAAGTTTCCTAAAAACCAACACTTGAAGACTATCGTAAATGCCTGTGATAGTAGTCGATTATTAATCAAATTTTTTACTCGAATCAATTACGTAATGAGGTTTTATATTACTTTTCATTTACTTCGCTCACAGTTTTCAGTCATAACTTTTACTAATAGAATGTCGAGAGAATTTATTTCGAGCTTTTAAAAAATTTTAGTGTGATTTTTTTTTTAATAATTTCATTCGGTGAATATCAGCAGTTGATATTATTCGAGGTAAAATATTTGGGTGTTGTTTGCTTGAAACTAATAGTAAGCGGATGCTTATTAACGAAATTTCCCGTTTGTGGTTGTTTTTAATATTTAATTTTAGTGTGAAGGTTTGCATCATTAGTTTGTCTTATTGGAGGATTATATAGGATTAGTTTTTGATTTTTATTTCTTCCGGATGTCTTAAAAAGCCGTTCGGATATTTCTCTTAAATAAATTCGCGTCAAATAGTGGGTTATTTCAGATCTGTTGGCGTTTCCCTTTAAAGTCAGAATTCGAGATTCATTTAGGAAATCTTCTAGCAAGTGTGGGATTTGGAAATTTCTCGTATTTTATTCCGACTCCTTCCGATAACGGGCTGACCACATGTTTTTTTTTGGTGTATCTTCGGCCCCGAATTAAGCCGAACCTTTGAAACCACCCCCGAAACCGTGCGCTTCTGATAATGATCTCAGCACGGTAATTGTGAGGATTCAAACCCGAAGTGCTCGCACATTCGGTATTTAATCTCACGAGGGCTCAAAAGGGGAGGGGGTGGAAAGATAATTGACCTCATTCATTCAAAGTCTCTCGGAAAAGTTTTAGTTAACTTCATTTACACTTTGTTAAAATCTGCTCCCCATACGGTTTCTTTGAATCGGGATTTTCAATAGGTGTATTTCGAAGGAAGAGTTTCGGGAGGGGAAAAATTGTCAATTTCAAATAATGGGGATAAATAAAATTAAAAAAAAATCAGTTAGTGGGAATTTTGTAGTGTAAAATATTTTGATTCAATTCGAGTTTATCGATTTCTTGATATTTCGTGTGTGCAATCTTATCTTGTAAATATTTTGCTTTATGCAATCGATATATTTCAGTTCTACCTAAGTCGTTTGTTTTTAGGATCTCACAGAACTTGAGGCGATCGATTCCTGCTTATCATCATCGAACTGGTTATGCAAGTCGAGTACATTAGTTCCGCCGCAATAGGTCGGGATCCCAGAGAGTATATATCGACGAAAAAAAAAAAAACCCCCCAAATTGACCGAAAAATTTATTTCTTCCCCTGACGAAATCCTTTTGTGGTGCGTAAGATTTATTCACTTCCAGGCTTTAGAAAGCTTAAACTCGGAATCCCCCAGATTTCTTTCCGAGTCGGGGGAATATTTAAAACACGGGTCAGGTGTTGTATTTTTAGAAGGCAGTGAATTTTCAATCAAAAATAACCTTGCAATTCTATTTAGTATACAATAATAGAATTAGCCCAATCGGTCACACTAATTTATCAGGACATTAACATTTAAGAAAAATTTGTCTCGAGTTTCCCCATCGGCGTTCCCTCGATGTCAACTGCTTAATGTCACCCCTTATGATAAATAAGTTTGACGTGGGCTGTCGTACGGGAAGGCTCTCCTTCAAGACCATCCGCTACTTTGCCAATAACTTGGAGTAAATTGTTCCAGCAGTTGTGGAAAATTGAAACTTACAGAAAACTATCATTAATGTCCCAAGAGCGATTAGCGGGACTTTCAACTACCGAGAATCAAATTTCGTAATTCTAATTTTGAAAGTTTAATTGACAGCGTTCGCTCAGGAGAAAACTCCCAAGGTTGGGAGGGGTTTCACAGAGGGGTTGACTTGCCGGACTTACCCTTCGGAAATGAGTGCTTGAAATTTTTTTTCTCCGGGTTTTAGAGAAAACGTTCTGAGGGAGAATTATAGGTACTTGTTTTCTCAACTTTTTTTTAACAGCCCGAAGCTCAATCGTGAGAATCCAGTAAAGAATCGTGCAAAGTTTGTTAGAAAATAAATACGATACGAATTCACGAACTCTTTGATGGTGAAATTTTATCTTCATCGGAAAGCAGAAGGATTTATAAATAATTTTGTGTTTTCTGCGATCGAGGAAAGCTTTCGACTGCATTCAATTTTGGTTTGAATAAGTAAAAATATAAGTAAAATGACTGAACCATGTCCCCCCTTTTTCCTCACACAGTTTCTTTAGTTGGGCTTAGAACTTCAGTGGACTAATAGTCTTTCTTAATTGAACGGAAGAATTTAACTTTTATTGAATGAGTTGCCTTAGAAGTTTTTAGTTTTGCTTTTTCAGCTTAAAGAGAGAGAGAGAGAGAGAGAGGTGAAACGGGAGGGGAGGACGGGAAGTGAGAACTTGATGGCGCAGAGCCGTTAAATTTTCATTTTGATTTAGAAACCTAGTTAATTAGTTCCTGATGATTTTTCTGTTAATGTATCAGTTATTCGTTTTAAATCAAGCAATTAAACGAGAAATCCTTTGCCAAAAAATACAAAAGAGAACCGCTTTGGTTTCTTTACTACTGATTATGAGTTTTTGAATTGGTGCCAAAAAAAGTTGAAATTTCAATAGTAAAATCTCTCTTTTTTTTTTTTTTCTTTTACTTCCTTCGAATGATGCAGACGTCAGGGATTGTTTATGTTATTGCTCTTTTGAAACCTATGACAAACTGAGATCTAAAAGTGTTCTTTAATTTGTTTTTCTTTGCCCTCGAAAACAATTCTCTTTAAACATGAGAGAGAGAGAGAGAGAGTAACTTCAAATCGGGACGGGAAAAATAAAGCAGTGATAAAATCTATGGAAAAATGCGTGCCCCATACTAATAAATAAAAATAAAAATGACGTTCCTGTATCGCAATTACGATATTCAACCTTAAATATGTCTGCTAAGTTCTCCAGTCGGCTTTAATATCAGTCTTGTTTTTTTTTCTCATTTTTGAGGCCCTCTTCATCGTAAATATATTCAACTCAATGTTAGGCTAACTCTTTTAAATTATCTTCGCTTATTGGTATAATTTCATCTCTACCGTTTCGAATATGAAATCATTTGGGCAGAAATTATTATAAAAAGCTCAAATAACAAGAATATCCGACCGTGGATGCAGCTTATTGGAATAATTTCGGATTATTTGGATATTTATTAATATTTTAATGTTGTCTGAATTTTCCCGTTTCGGGACAGTCGGGGGAAAACCACAAATGCGAAGTGGCCGAACTCGATTAACGGTAAATTTTAAAGACTTATTAAACGATCTATAATTTAACAAAATTTTCGAATTCCCGGAAAAATTGCAGAACGACCATTTAAAAAAGAAAAATTTCAAAATTCCACGGCGAATTTACGACGAATCCGAATTCGTTTTAATTTAGTGTAAACTGTAATTAAACAATGTGTTTTGCGGGGAATAAATAACGCGAAAACGAATATTATGTTAATGATAAGAAGCGGTTTTAACCGAAATGAGGCAAACCGAGTGTGAATTTTTGGAATTTTTCGTTTAATTTTGTGTTTTTTTTCTTTTTGTTCGCCCACAGGATAACGAAGAACACGATTCCGGAACAGAATCCGACGACGAGCAACAAATTAATCTTGAAGGACTAGAAGAAGTAGGTGAGTGCACGTTTTTTGTTAATTGAGGTAGTAATTAGTCTCGCGAAGGAAGAAAAGAAAAACCGGAAAGCGACGCTTGCAGGATTTCCCGGAAAAAATTTTTCTAATTGCGGCTACGCATTCCGGGAAAATTTCAAATCTGCTTCGGAAATAAATTTCCTGTTTTTACACGTTTCACAATTAAAATTAAATCGGTGCTTACGTTTAATTTAAATAAATTCGGAGAATGAAAAAACGTATTCGATTAAGAATATTATAAATAACTTTCGTAATTATAAAAGTTTTTTTTTATTCGCCAGAAGAAATTTTTGAATTTTTATTTCGAAAACTGTCGTCGGAGAGGTTTTTCGAAACTGTTCTAATAGAAAGTTTTCTCGAGCGTTAATACACGAGATACAGAAATTCTTTAAAAACGCCACATGATTTCTAAGAACCCCATCGTAATTGCGTAATTAAACATAAAAAGCTCTTTTAAAAAAAAAACATAACTAATTAAAAGCACATTTGGAGTTCCTTTCGTAGCCACTTTTACGGGAATACAAGTATTCGAACAAATTAAATTAAAAAGTGTTTCCTTCTACGTATATGTTAATATCCGTGAAAATTCACTCACTGGAAAATATGTACATACGTCAGGTTGCATTTATAAACGGTGATATTTATATAAACTTTTACGGTGTTCTTTTTTTTTCGTGGAGAGGCTGTAAATAAGGGTGGCCGTGGTGGGAATCAATACTCGGGGAAAGTTTCCCTTAACTTCTGATCGTGTTTTGTTGTACTGTTACCTGTAAACGTAGTTTGGCAGTCGTACAAAAAAAGAGTGGAAAAAGATGAGCTTATTAGGGAGTGCATCCTTATTTGCCGTTTGTTTATGCCCCCTTACTATGAGAAATACCGTAAACGTTTCAGAAAAATCTTCAAACATTTTCTAATATGGTCCGCCAATGGGGGGGAAAAACGCAGTCCTCCGCGAGTTTTTTTTTTCATATCTGAAGACTTATTTGCAACTCTGCAATGATTACTTCCCTTTGTTTCGTCAGGAAACAATCCCAAAAGGGGTCACATTTGGTAGTCTCGGCCCGAAACACGGGCGCATTCGATCAAATTTTTAGGTTTTATCGCGTCTGGAAGAATCACTTCATCTCCCAAACGCAACAATGGTTTCAGTTTTCTTAAGAAATACCGACTGGATCCCGAAAAAAAGTCTTGAGAGAGTGTTTTTTTTTTTTGCGTTTCGCTACGAAGAATGGGAACGCATTCACTTTCTATTACTGCAAAGGGAAGAGAGAAGCTGAAGTAATAAGAAAATGGCAGAAAAAGTCCTTCATTATTCACGACCTTTAAAATGTAGTAACAGTAGAATCTGATAGTAGTCAAAGGTCCTATTTCGAGAGAGATCCGCGTCTTTCGTTCCCCCCCCCCCCTCTCCCCTCCCCCTCTTCACTTCGTTATTTTAGGCGGAGAGGTCCTTAAATTTTAGAAAATTTCAAATTTGACGTATTCCTCCGGATTCACTTATGTGATTTCTTTCATTTTTTTGAATTTTTCTCGGGAGTTTTGATAGAACGCGAGTTTACGCCGACGATAACTCCGCGTTGAAAACGCTAAAAGACTGAAAGTGATTCGAAATCGTTTTCACAGCACACAGAGTTCGCTTGTAATTTATTCATAATGTATTTCGTACAAGCATACTAAAATTAACGCCCCAAGAGCAATAAAAATCTTTACAGCCGAGTTTTAACCCGGCTATTTCTTCCACCGCTTTTCCCAGTTGGGATTCTTCAACAACCACAAGTCAGCGGTCAGGTCCAAAGTTATTATTGCTCGAAAGGGAAAAGAGCCCTCAGAGGGGAGGGGGAGGGGGGGGGGGGAGGGAAACGCTTGACGGTTAGCGGAAACGTTCTCCACGTTTTTTTGCCTCTCCCGAACGGTCCCGATTGTTCCCCCCGTACGAAATAAGCAGCGAAACCACGTGCTAAGTGTTATTCATCATTCGTAATGCTTGCAGTTTTTCATTATTATCGCGGGGAAAGGTGAAAATGAAATTTAAAAAGGTGAACCCTATCTTTTCCCGGGGGTGTTCAGAAGAGCCGGGTGTAGTGAGCGGCAAACAATTAACCCCCGGTTCACTCCTGCGGTCTGCTGCCGTTCATTTTTAATTGACGAAATTTTGCGTTGGTTTATGCGCACGAAGATTCGTGCGCATAGCATTCGATTAGTTTGCGCTTTAAATGTGATTGTTCCCACACCGAGAATCGACGTGATATTACACAAGACGAAGATTATAATGACTGCCAAGGTCACCAAGGATATTTGCCGCGAATGTAAACATTGAATCGCCCGCAGCCAGTTGTGCATTTGCTCATTCCAGTTTTCCTTTGAGACGCACTGCCAGCGCAAATAAGGTACCGGTATCGGAGGGGAATTCACTTTTTAATGTGTCGCAGACGGGACATTAGTTTGCTTGAAATGAAAACGTTGCGGTCGAAAAGAAGCTTCGGGGGATCGAAGTTCGCCCACCTGCATTAATGCTTAGGTGAAAACGTTGTTTCACTTTTCTTTCACGCGTGTAGGAATACCTGAATAATTAGACCGCTTGACGGGGTTGCTTCTAGAAACCATTTACAGTAAGCGCAGAAATCCAAAAGGTAGCTAATACACCGGTTTTATGAAGGTAAGCGTGATGCAGTCTCCGTGGAAAGGTTTTTCGGGTCGCATTGCCGTTTGTTGTCGCTTTTATCGCACTCGGATTGATAAGGTTAGCACAATGCCTCAAATAACGGATCTCCTTTCTGCGCTGTTGAATTTATTATCGAGGCGAAATATTTTCAAAGGCGTGGGATTCGGAAAATAAAGTGGGTAAATCAAACACTAAGAAGGGTGAGACATATTTAATAACGAACCCTCCAGCCGTGATTATAAAGTCAAACCAGGCTTTCCCGGGTGGTATCTCCGGGAGAAATCTTTCGGAGATGCCAATCAAAATTCAAAGATCTCTCCCCCCTCCCCCCGCATTCATATCTTGTAAACAATGCTTGATTTAAAATTTCACGACAATTTTCAACAAGCGATGATAATACCAAAACTTGGCAAACTCGAGCGGCGACGGACTGCTGCAGTCGGTCCTCAGAAAAAACTTATTCAAACAAAATGACTGATTTTTCCCTCGCGATCTTCCCCCCCCCCCCACTTCCCCGAAAAAATTTCAGCCCTTACTGAATTTCAATCACCAATGGCGAAACGATATGTTTTGCTTCTTTTTTCCCGTCGTCGGGGGAAAGGCGCCTATTGGCTTAGCTGTTTTGGAAGACTCCGTCGCGATTATAATTTTTCATTGGGGAAAACTTTTGCCAGGCGATGGGATTTTTTTTGCGAAAATGAAATATTTCCGCTAAATGCAAATATATTATATCGAAATTATGTCGAATAGATTTTATCCTCGACGGCATTGTTTAGATTGCAAAAAGCGGCGTGAATTTTTATGACTTTATCCGGAACCCCGAAAGATTTTCGAAAAAAGTGACGAAACGGAAGTACAAATGTTTGGGATTAGATTTCGGTTGCGATTTTTTCTCGCTAATGGTTTTTTGGGGGATCTCGAAAGAGAAAGATAATTTTAAAACCTAAATGGAAAAAGATGGGAGGAAATGATAAGGCAAAAATGTTTACGAAGAGAGAAAACTGGAAAAGGTTAGGGTTATGGAAGTCCTCTCCTGCCCGCCGCTTCCTTTCCCTGCCTGGCCGAGAAGAAAATGTCCCGTCCTTGAAAATTCATCACCTAATTGGGGATAGCACGGAAACCCAGGCTCTCTTTTTATAGCAACGGAGAGAACCTTCAAAAGGTTCCCATGAACTCACCGCTCATGAGTATGGGATTTTTACCTACTCCTTATAGAGAGAATAAAACCGAGAAAGAATTTCGAGACCCCAAAAAATGGAGTATCAGCAGACGGGAAGTGAGAAGAGGTAAATGCGAGGACAGATAGTAAAGTGAAAGCTAAAGAGATTAAAGAGGAAAGGGCTGCACCCAATAACTGGCCAGATTGCTTCCCATTAAGTCGCCGGTAGGGCCGGGAGGTAATAATGGAAAGGGGAAGTGGAAAAAAACAAGCGGAAGGTCACGTTAAGGAAGAGTGGAAAAAAGCGAAGAGGACTGTGAATGCGGGAGAAAGAAAGGAAGCCAATGGAGTAGTTTAATTGGGAATTGGGTAAAGGAATGTCAGTTGAAAGCGGTTTTCGTCGTCCGTGAAAAAAGAGTACGAAATGAGGAAACGTATTAAGAGGGAGAGAAAATGAGTGGAGAGAAAAGGGTCGAGAGGACAATAAAAGGAGGTAAAATTCACAAGTAAAAAGCTGTATTCTGAAAGGATAGCCGAAACAGTGAGAATGTGTCATTGAGGTTACTGCAAAAGGTGCAGGAAGAATGTTTTGGCTTTATTTCTAAATTACTCGTAGTTATTTGTTTCCTTCCATTTTAAGAAAAAGGTTCGAAAATCCTATTTATCGTAATTCGATTGTAATACAATTCGGAGTTTTTTCAAATTACATTTCCTAAAAAATTATCCAATGTAAAAGCAGAGATTTCGCACTCATTTCCAAAGCATTTTAATTACATCGTTTTAAGCCTACTTATAGATAATTATATTATCTACAGTAGTGCTCAAAAGTATTTTGACCGTATAAAACTTAATAGTTTCTTAGTTAATTATTTTGTAAAATTATTATGTACTGTATTATTTAGTTATCAATACTATTAATAATAAATTTGTCGAATTAAAATAACAAAATATACAAAACATAACATTCTTCTTTTGCTTTAATACTCTTACTTAGTTTTATTATTAATTTATAAACTCTTTGTTTCTTCTGTTGTTTAATTAATAATATATTTATAAATGTTGTAAAGTATTTTAATGAAAGCCAATGAATTTTTACTTTGTATGTAACTCTTACGGGTGGAATGCGAAAAGTTTTGTATTGTCAAAATACTATTGAGCGCCACTATATATGAAATTCATAATTGTATTATATAATGATTCCTGAGGCGAAAGGTTAAAGGGCGTGAGTTAAAAAAAACGATATTGAAATGACAAACCTCAATATCAGAATGTGAAAAAACCGCCCTTCCGAACAGTTCTGCTCCGACAGAAATATTAAACGGATATGGCAGAAAAACATTTCGATTCTGTCAAAAAATAATTCAAATCAATAAGAGAGTTTTTCCCGGGAGACGGCAAATCATATTTTCATCTCATAATCATGGTACCCGCAAAATAATGCGCCATTTTCTGGAAAATTAAAGAAAACAAAACGAGGGAGAACAATGCGTGAATCGAAACAGAAAAATCAGAGCAAAAGTTTTCATTTCTTCTTTTCTTCGAGGCGGACATTGAAGAATTACAACAGCGACAACAGAATTTTCAATGAGGGAAATTTGGAATTAAAAAAAAAAAAAAAAAAAGAAAACACAAAATTACAAGACGCAACTGATTATTTCGTTTTACGTCACGTCTCCGGAGAAGAATTGCTAACAGCAAGCAATTTTTTAACAAATTATCGAAACTGCTTTTTTTTTTTTTTTTAATTTAAATATTGCAAAATCCGCAGAAACAAACGCGGTTCAGCAGTTTCACGCATTCGCCCTCCTCCGCCTTCGTTTTAAACAAATCATAATCGCGGCGGTCATAATATATGATTACCGGTAATCCTCTTTCAAGTCGAATGTGTACAATAATATTAAAAACTGAGATTAAACCAATAATGGCCGCGGGCGTTGCATCGAAAGCGTGTTGAGCAGTTCCTCACCATTTTCATTTCAATACGCGAGCTGGATTTCCGTGCTATACGACCCGGCAATCTTTGATTTTATTGTTCTTTGTCATGGCTTTCCGCTTTCTTGTTCTTTTTTATATTCATTGTTTGGGCTCGTCGTTTTTATAACGCCAAAACTACCTTTTCCCATCATGTTTGACTTTTTTAAAACTTTATTTGCCCCACACTCGGGGGAAAACCGCTCCATGCTGCATTATGCACTTAATTAGTCATTGACGGTGCCTGGGTGTTGTGCCGATCTGCTTGCCCTTTTCCCGGGTCAAAGGGATATACAAGGCGGCACAGTAGGAAGTATTGCCGGTGAGGAAAAAATAATGGGCCATTCGTTGTTAATAATTAATTCATTGTATAATTGACCTTTCATCTCTCGGAAACTTGTTTTAATAACTTTATTTTCGGGATTTAAAAGCAGTTCGGATGATATTTATTTTAAAAATGGCAATGGATTTGTGATTTTCGCGTGATGGTACACAAATCCCGAGGAAAATTTGATGCAAATAAGTCTCGAATTCCCGGATAAGTCGAGCCGAATCTTTCTGTTGTCGAAACGCGTTGAGAAAAAGAGGAAGTTAAACTTTCCCGTAAAGGAAATCGCTTTTCTCAGTGGCGTTTTTTGAGTTTCGTGATAAAAACCTTTTACAAATACCCCCCCACCCTTTTCCTCGGGAGATTATTATTATTATAAATCGATCAGAAATGAGGCGTGAAAAAAGAAAAAATTAAATGGGCCGAAAGCGCACATTTTAAAAAACAAGCAGGGAAATAACGTTTTATTACCCCCGCAGAAAACCTCGAATTGAGAAGAAATTACTTTCACCCTTTCGAACAAAAAGATTTTTCCCAAAAACAGAAGTACAACCCGAAGTGAGCCACTTTGGTAGCGCTGTCTCAGCATAAATATTATTAATAAAAAACCCGTAATCATTTGAAAAAGTATTTTTTTGGAAAATGTTCAAAGAAACACTTCTGCGGTTACATAATTTAAGATGATTTCAGCAGCGAAAACATTTGTAAAAGAAAGAAATGTTTTCGGTTTCCTCCGATGGATTTGAAGAAAATGCCTTCTTCATAACTGCTGCCGCTTTGGCAATCCGACAGAATACGAAAAGAGCCATTTTGAAATCCAAAAAGAACGGCAAAAGGATTGAAGTCGCAGAGTTGGCATTTAAAGACCGTTCGGCAGTTGTAATGACCCGCAATGCAAATTCTTTGCACAATTTAAAGAAGCAACTGTTGGGGTGGTTTTAAAACAACCCCCGGTGTGCTTATCAGCTAAATTACGATTAGCCGATATTTAAGTGAATTTTCATATGTTTTTCAATTAACCGGTTTTGTGATTTTTCTGTTTCCCCCGCATCGCTCTCACCTCTGCACGCGAACCCAAAAGGGGTGAGTCAAGTAAAAAGGGTTACCTGAAGGTTTTATGAATCGGTTAAAACGATAACTTTTGTTAATCACATCGAAACACACATTTACCTGCATTATTTTCGAACACTTCTCGAAATCCCTAATGAATAATAAAATAAAAATTACACTTTGATACTAAAACGGATGGAAACCCCCCCGTGTTGTTTTCCAGGAGTTGGATTCTTTATGGGGTTTTCAAGTGTGGGACTGCAGGGGGACTTCGTGTGAAGCCGAAAACCTTGAGATCACAAAACGACGCGATTCCATAGCCGATAATTTATTCGTTGTTATTGTTAAGTACGAGCACGTAGCCCCGTTCCAGCCACAATAACCCTATTTCATCCGTACAATGTAATTTTTTTTAGCAGATGGAAATAAACGAACGTTTTAATCACACATAGGTGGGATCTCGTTCAGACACAATGGCTTCGCGACGATTAACTGCCCTAACAAAATGGAGGCCATTCGAGCGAAAAAAAATCAACGAGTGAATTCGTACGATGTAAGGAAGTGATACGCGTATATTGTTCTAAAAGAAATAAGATTAAATACACCCTTTCGGAATAGTGAATCATCATATTATAAGTTTTAATTCGGCAAGTTTTATTCATAATCAATTGTTTCTTCATGCACTGATTAATTGGTTTGATTTTATCGCATAAATTCCATTCACACATGCACGCATACATACACACATTCATTTCCATCTTTACTCGTTCAAATCTTGAGAAGTTAAACCGTCTCTTTAATTCGGCTAACTATAACAGTTGAAGATGGCATCGAATAAAGCACAAAAAATGAGGAAGTTGCCTTTAAAGAGAAAAGTTATAACCGCAGCTCTTATTATTAAGTCATTAGCCCCGTTCGCCGTCAAAAGACCCGTTTGGCGAAGATGGCGAAGGGTTACCGCAAATTATTCATTTCTGTAATTCTTTTACTTTGCACTCCTCTCCTCTATCGAATATTCCACGGGCGGGGTTTCCACGAAGAGTTTTACACCAATAATTAGTTTCACACTATCCGTTAATACGATTAAGGAGGGGGTGGGGGTGAAGGTGGGGGGAGACGAAGTAAAAGTTTTGGAGTTAGAAAAAAAAAGTGAGAGGCCAAAGATTTGCTGATGTGGAAAGACCGAACGAAAAGCCGTACATCAGAAGCATATAAAGGAGGAGAAGTTTAGAGCCGAGCTTTGAGGTAGACTGATTTCGGTAGTCAATGAGAGACTTTAAAATGAGACCAAGCAGAAGATCGTCAAAGGATTCAACCATACATTTTAACTATTACTTTTATACCTCGCTTTGAAAACTTCCTCCGTGAAAGAGTTTGTTTTATTTTAATTTGAAATTTGAGGGGGCAAATTTTGTCAAACGGAGTCGAGGTTCGGCTTTTTTTCCGCCCTCCTCCCGCCCTCCCCTCCCCTCCCCCTCCACCACTCTACACCCCGGATTTGATTACAGGTAATGAAGCGGAGAGATCAAATCACATTAAATAGTTTTTATAATGGTATAAGTTCGATTAAACCTTTGTCAATAAAATCGTTCCCGTGAAAAGCATCTCAATTGGTTTTACTTCTGCTGGAAAATATCTTTTTCTCCGCTCCATTTCTGCGAGACAAATTTTTTACATTCTCCCGCAGGTTCCGATATGTGACATTCCTTCAACCACCCCCTATCATACTGTCGATGCCACATGGAGTACAATAATTGGGGTGGAATAATCCATTCAGGTTGGCACACGGGGGCGATAGATCGACTTTCAGTTGCCAGACTATACGGTTGGATTATTTTAATACCGATGCATTATTCTAATGTAACACTTATTGGAAAAAAATTTCAGTTTGATCAAAAAAGGGGATCAAAAAGAGGGTAAAATATCAAATGCGGGTTTCGGTCATTGAATAACTTCAACGGAGGAATACCCGGACAGCAGTATTCACGAATCCCCGAGCCCCAAGCTCAGGTTAAGGTAATTCCGCCTCTGCAGTGCATTGATCTTACAAGTATTAAAAATTCAGCTATGGATTGCTGAGCAAACGCAACCGTTTTAATATTTCCTTCCATAGGGAAAATGCCAAAGGGGGAAATTCACAAAACGATTTTTCATTTCTGAAAGTGCACACACACACACATAATCCGTTTCTATTTGAAAGCAGAGATTATTCCCTTCATGAAGTGTATTTGTTCCCTGCAGTGTGCAGCGGAGCTTTTGTACCCTTCAACGTTTCTCTTTTTTTTCGCTTATCTATTTCATGCGCCTGAAAATAAAAGCCTTTGTTCGCCGTATGAACTCTTCGAAAACTCGCGTTTTCTCTCTGTTAGGGGAGAAAAAGAAAAGAGATTTACCCCCCCGAAAAAAAGCATTTATAAAAATTCCCGAAGACAAAGCGAACGGTGCTTTTTTCATAATTTTCTTGCTCGAGACAAACCGGAAGGATGTGCATGTTTGAGAAAGGGGCGTTCTTCTCAACAAAATTATTATGTCTTAAAGAAAAGCGAACACGAAAGGAATTTCAGAGTTTTATTTTTTATTTTTTTTTTTTTGTTTGTAACTTCGCTCCGAGTGGTTTTTCTGCATTTCGTTTCTGCAAAGTTCGAAGGCTCGACAGAATGAAAATAGCATTAACGCGATGCAAAACAGTCTCACGAAAGCTTACAAAAGTTTTCAACGCCCAAACGCAGAGAGCGTAGGCACACACACACACACGAACGCAGAAATCCTACGAACGGCAGAAACAATAAATCATTGACGCAGGAAAAATAATTAGTGCAAAATTAAATTCTGCTGCCGTTGGAAGACCATTTTTTAACGTCCCTTAGCCTTAATCCCCGTGAAATTGATTGGCAGCTCAACGGAATGAAGTCAAATAGGAAGAGCCGACAGCAGTGTGCCAACGACTCGGTTCGCTATCTCTCTGCCCCAAAGAACGCCTTCGGGCACTAATGAAATTAGACGAATCATTGACCTCTTATCACAGTGAAACATATCTCGAGATTTTGTATTTTATTAAACATTCTGTAAATTGCTTTTTATCACCCTTATCTGAGAGCGTTAGAGAATAATGGTCTTGCTCCGAGCCGAATCTTTGAGAATTATTTCGGGGTTTTTTTTTATAAATAGCGGAGATCGGCGGATCTCATTCAATTTTCGTTCCCACAGCAGATTTATCACCGCCTTCTCGCGTGGGAGCAGAGAAAACCGCAGGTTGGAGTCAATTGGGCGACCTAACCCAAAAGAGGAAACCCGCAAATATTATCGCGCAAGAGTCGATGATGATATCGGTGAAATTACACTCCTTGGGGAAGATCACATGTCTTTAAAAAAGATATTGGCTGAAAGAGGGACAACCTAATGGTTTTTCTCGGATCTTTTATGACCATCTAAGTCACACTCTTGAGAGGTTCATTTTCCTCAACCGCCTTCGGAGACCACCGATCGATATCGGGAGATATTCTTAAAAAAAAGAAAAACGGGGAAAACTGTTGCGAACCCAACCCACCCTTTAATATGTACGTCCTTTATCGAGTCGAAACCGTTCCTCTGGGTTTCTGTTCGCGCGAACGGGTCTTTTAATTCTTGTTTATGCGAGAGACTCGCCCATAAAATTTTATGGCGCGGTTTCAGCTACGAGAATTCGGCGTGTGTGCATGTGCGTACGGGGGCTGAACAAACTTCCCCGCTCATTATAACTTGGGAGTTTCTTAGCCGGGATTTTCTCTTCTTAGTAGGAAAGAGGAAAAGGAAGTAATTCGGCGAATCCGCTTCTCCAGGCAACCGCTTTATTATTTTGGCTGGAAACGGACGAATTTAATATCTCTTTTGCGGGTTTTAGGTACATAAGCAGGCTCTGAAGAAAAATACAGGAGAAAATCCCCCTTCGACATTACGCGGGTTTTTAATTTCCTTAGATTGGCTGAGTTTTCTTTTCTTCGGGGGGGGGGGAACGATCTGAAGGTTCTCCTTCGCGAGATATATAAGAATGAAGCAAAAACAGAGGTTGGCTTCGAAATTCGATTTGAATGTCAATGTTAATTGAGCGTAAACCGTAGTTTTGTTGAGATATATTTGTGTATTTATTTCATTTAAATCTCGTATGGTCCCTCTTTTTTCGGGAATGGCGCCATGTTTCTATCACAAATTAATTTTTTTTACGTTCGCAAACATTTTATTGGGCGTTTGACGCGTTAGCGAAAACTCCTTAGGAGTTTAATATTGAGTGATTGCTTTAGCAACCCCTATCTCGGAGAAAAATTCTCCCTTTTGGGATTTGATTCCCCCCTTCCTACGGTTTACGACCATGTGCCTCGTCTTGTTCGCTCTACAAATAAATACTGTTTTCTCTCGTCATCGTCTTGCTCTTTCATCGGTGTCTTTTCGAAATTATCTTTTCGACCAATTTCTCAGCGTAATGCCCGTTTTCATTAACTCTTATCAAACTTTTCCTCGTTTTGTTCACCGTGACAAGCTTCAGTGAACCTCGAGACATCACATCAATTCTTTTCCGCTCATCCTCAAGACATACCGGGGAAGAGGCGAGTTCAAAAAAAAAAACTTGTCTCGAAAACTTGAGGAAACCGCCCCCCCCCCCCTTCCCTCCACCACCCTCCGCCAGCCACCCTCTACAACCTCTTTCATTACCCGTCTCCCCATTACAACCCATTTCGTAGTCACGGCATAAAAACAAGGGCTCGGTGACAGACAATTACGACAGCAGTGTTTTGTCCCTTCTGATGAGGATTTGGGGGGAGGGGGAGGGGAGGGGGGGAAACTAATTTTTTCTTTACTTTGAAAGACTCGTCAAAAAAGTTTGTGAGCGTGGCTTTTCTTTTATATTTCATGCGATGACGATGCTGCCTAATGATTTAGCGGTGAAAAAAAATTCTCTTCGACATTTTTGTCTTACATTTACTGGAATTAAGACATCATTAACAAGAGGAAATAAATGGGAGAGCAATTACTTGTGTTCTTCTCCCCCCCCGTTTTCCCCCTTTTTTTTCAAATCCACCATTTTCATTTTAAAAAATTTTTTTCTTATTTATCGGAGAAAATTATGACTCGGTTTCCTGCCTCAGTGTATTTCCATCCTAACGATTTGACTTTTTATTTTTCCAGTCATGGAGAACGAAACGTTGGATAGATCGAGCGCTTCGACCACTAGTCCTGGACTGACTAACTGCAGCGTTCCTAGTCCGTATTTCCTGGATTCGGCCCTGGCCTCAGACAGCGATATTAACAATGATCATCACAGCTCGGAGGAGGAACTCGAAGTCATCAACAGCAGCCCCAAAGGACCCGTACAGTCACGGAATTCGAGTCGCTGCGGAAACGTATCCGTTAGCTTACGTAGTGCTAGTGTAAATGCTTTACCAGAGAAGAGGAAGTGGTCCGAAATCAATCTGACAAACCTTGGAAGTGTCGGGAAATTGAATAGGTTGTGCCTGACTCCGGGAACTAGAATCGATCAAAGTTCCGGATCGTCCGACGACGAAGTCCAGGGTTTTCTAGCCACCAACATGGGAACTCCCGTCAAATTCCGATCTTCGCCTCCGCTGGACGTTGTCAAGCCCGGAAAGTCTCTCTCCCCACCACCGAAATTATTTCACTGCGAAGTTTCATCCAGGAAAAGGCACAGACACATGCATAAGCCTCACCACCTGCAGAGGCCGTGCTTAGACTTCGAAAAAATGCAACAGGTAAGCTCAGACAGATTTTATACAGAAACCCGTCTTGCTACCAGCTGTCCTGTATAAACCTTTTAGAAAAACTCCTTTTAACACAGACTCGATCCTAATTTTTGTACCTTCCCTTTTGTTTTTCGAAAAACGAAAGGCGGATCTAAGAAATTTTTTACATCTTGAGAGGGGTCAAAGGGGAAAGAAATTCAGGTCTCAGTCGGAAAACCCCGAATCATTGTGGTCGGAAGGGAAGAAGAGGGATTCACATTCTGACAGAGTCGAGAACACCTAACCAAAGCCCCGGGCCACGGGAAATGCAAAGGAAAAGCCGCCCATGATGGATCTGAGGACAAGGATTTGCCTAGGATGATGACGATTCACGAAAAGAAAAGCCAATCTAATTCGGGGAAAAGCGTCGCGCATTTTTTTTTTTTGTTTTCCCTTCCCCGAATCTTCTCAACGTCCAAATGATTTAAAAAAAAAAAAAGAAACGGAATAAGAAAAGACAATTTTCCCGGCGATGATTCCGAGAAAGAGGAGAAGTGGGGGAGGGGGGGGAACGGAGGGGGGAATTTAAAACATTTTCGTAATTACACATTGCTTATCAAAGCCATTGTTAAAAATCAGCGAGCGCTCAAATGAGAGTTTGATAAAGGCGAATTTTCGTGATAAAATTATTAAAAGGAAATGAAAATGGTTGAGTGCATTATTCCTTCGAACGGGGCAAGGTTACCGAGAACGTTAGGTGTGTTAGCCGGCGATAATCGACTTAGGAAAAACTCACAAAAGATAATAAATGGTTGAAGCCCTCGAGTGAGATTTTTTCTTTTCAGTAGGGGTTTAGTCCGCGGAACGCAATGTTTGCTTTGCATGCATTTCCCTCGCCTAAATAAATGAGTGAAACGCCCACGGGGAATAAAAAAACCCGGGAACCGCCCCTGTACGTTTGCGAAATCGCTGAAGGTTGATGAAGGAGGCAGCAACTAATGAAAACAATAATTCAGCGTTTGCCTCTTATTTTTGGTTCCGGCCGGGAGAGATGGGGGGATCCCCCCCGCCCCCCTCGTTTCCCCCCGTCAGGAGAGTTAATCCCTCTGTCGTGTCGGGAACAAGCATTTCCTTAACCTATGATTTTCCCGGCACTCCCGTCCTAATTCCGACCATTTCCGCGAGATTCGGGACCAAATTGAAAATTAATGGGTTGCACCCGAAAACTAAGTAATGGACTTCCTCTTCGGGTCATCCTTCCGAAGGTGTGCTTTATGAAATATAACGGACTTCCTTCGGAGATTTTTCGGGGCGGGCAGTTGTGCATTCCCCCCCCCCCTCCCCCAAACCCCGGGAAATTGTTTTCTTCTCCCTTTTAATTGCATGCGAATCGCTCCGGCTTAAAACGTCCGAAACGTAATTAAAAAAGTTTGTCGGGAGTTTTAATTTGGGGAAGGCGGTGGACGGAAAGAAAAAAACTGACTCGGCAACCCCTGAAGAGGTCGCCTTCCCCGAAAACCAAAAACAAGGTTCATAAATTTAAACGTTTTTCCGCGTGGAATCACGAAACTGCGCCGCGGCGTTACGTCGTAATTAAAATGGGAGATTTCCATTAAGGAAAGGTCGAAAGGCTTCGGACGCCCCGAATTCGACCTCGTGCTAATGTGTGGAACACCGCCAAAAAAAGCACCGTTAACCGGGACTTATTGGATTTTTGAGTGCGAAACCTTTTTTTTCTTTCCCCCCCTCCCCCTCCCCGAACTCTTCTTCCCATTCAATCAGTATAAATTCCGGTCCATTGTTCTCGATGTCCTCACTTCTCGAAAGCGACGACGACGACGACGACGACTTCGTCTGCTGTCAAATGGGGGTCGAGCGCATGTAGAAATGGGACGCGTTTTCCAATTTTTATGATGACGTTTTGTCCGTTCGAATCAAAGCCGATCCCTGCGGACCCAATTTAGAGATTTTCAACAAAAAAAAAAAAATTCCCCCCTTTCCTTTTTCCAGTTTGATTTAGGTTCGCTCGTGGCAGAATTGTCTGAGGCAATCTACATGGCTCTCCGTTTTCCAAACGAGGGAGAGAGATGAGATTCCGATGCGGATGCTTCGCTCCGCACCCCAAAAGAAAGCAACCAGATAATTTTACGGGGGAAGGCAGGGAATTGTATTTTTGTTCATATTTCGCAAGGGGAAAAAGAAAGCATCTCGCGATATTATAACAATATCAACAGGAAAGGGGGGGGGGGGGAAACTTATAAGAAAATGATACGGGAATTCTGCATAACCAATGGGAACATCTGTTTCGGCTTATTTTTCAAACTCTCGCACTTTTAAGTTGGTAATCTGGCAGGTAATATTTTACTTTATAATAATATTTTACCGTAAGCCGTATCATTTATTCCCCCCACTGTTTTTTATGCTTCCGTCATTAATATTATTAAGATTTGAAATTGTTTTTGACTGAAATTAAATTGATTTAATTCGGGGGGAGGGCAGACTTTACCCTCCGCAGTATCAGTGTTTGCACCGGAGGCCAATTGCCATACTGAAAAGTAAACACACACTGTAAAAAGTGGCAACACTGCTTCTGCCTGCGATTTTTACGAATCACATAAATTAATGCTAAGCCCGCTTTAAAAAAAATTGAGAAAATATTAAAGGCAAAAGTGCATTTTTGATGATAGCAAAAGAAAAAATTTGCATGGGTGGTCGTACCAGAATTTATGTATCTTTTTTAATGGGATTTGAGTTACCGATCGGAATATTAGTTAATACTTTATTAGAAGGCGGTGAAGATGGAGGGTTTCACGAGAGAATTTTTCACTTGGAAGGGACGATTTGACTGATTTTTGGAGACTTTTCAATGGAAATTTATTTTTAGAAAGCTTTTAGGCATAAGTAAGCCATGAGTTGACCTTTTGAGCGCAATACAATGTGTGATTTTGGTCGGCAGCAGAAGGGAGTACAAATCCCAGAATACCTGGATTTCAGTGTTATTGGAATTTCCTTGACGCCCACAAAAAATACCCCAATGAATGAATCTCAGGAAAATGATTCGTAAAGTTTTGCCCAAAACCTAGAATTTTTTGCCAATTTTTCGACTTTTGCTCGTCTTGGCAAAAGGAGACATAGCGCAGATGAATCCCCCAAAAAATGTGCATCTTTTGGAAAAAGTCCGGTCAAAATCGGTTCAGTGGTTTTTTCAAATCCCAGATAAAAAAGTGGCGCACATAATCCCTCGAACAGATTTGTTATATTATTATTATATTAAGATCTGAGATTATTATCTATGATTATGGTGTAAAAGATATTATATTCGTTGAATCCCCTTTCAGACTAAATAGATGAAAATAAGTGCAGCCGTTTGACGATTAAGGTTGTACGGTAAAACGACATTACCTTAGGGGAGGGGGTGAAGGTGGGAAGGTAAAGGGGAGGGTGACTGTATTATTTTTCAAATAAAAAAAGTTGATTCAACCGCTTATTTTCATTAAAATAAAAAACCTCGGGGCTTAATGTCACAAAAAGCTCCACCCAGAGCAGAAGGGATGGCACAAAAAAAAGCTTTTTTATGGCTTTTCGTTCCGTATAATAAAACCTAAAAAAAAAAATTCTCTAAAGTTTAATCGAACTTTATATTAAAAATCGTTTTGCTTTTATGAGGAACTATATCAAGTGTGGTAATAGTTAAGACCCGAAATACAATCCCAAAAACTGATTCCCGGGAAAATTTCGCGGAAAAAGTTTAAAAAAGCGAGTTTATCTTCCTTCAAAAGAAATGGGGCTTTATTATTCCGCCGCCAAAAAAAAAAGAACGAAAAGGGGTGGCGGGAAGAGGATGAGGGGAGATAAATTTGAACAGCCTAATTTGCATGTTTTGTGGTTGTTTCGCAGTGAAAACCTGGCCCTGCCATGGGGTGATAGTGAAATGTATTTTTTCTATTCCTATATATTTGTTTCGGAGAAATTTGATTAACTTTCCCCCCCCCCTCCCCCTCGAAAAAAGAGCTTTTGGGCGGCGACTCATAACCATTAGAATTATGCTTATTCATAGCATATTAAAAGTAACGCTTTATTAATAAAGGGAATTGCCTCACAGATTGCCGTGAATGGATGCCGGGAAAAGAACCCGAAATTAAATTTACAGAGTTTTTCAACCCTATTTACCGGGGGAAGAAATCAGTCCGGGGGTGGCTTCTCTTTCCTTTCATCGTTCCTTTCATGACTAATACAAAATATAATAAAATCTCCATTGTCATCGTAAAAAGTATTCTCCTTAAGAAAGAGGTCCGGAGGTTCAGCCCCCTACATACTTATCGGTTTTCATTTTGTTCCCGCCCCCGCCCCCCCCCACCCCCACAAGATCGGAATCTTTCCCTCTCTTTTCTACTTCTCATCTCCTTGATATCGAGATGAAAGAAGGCTCTCTGCGTCAAAGGACGAAGCCTTTGAAGGGGAGCCTTTTCCATCATCTCCACACTCATGCTGACCAAAGCTCATTCTTATTATACCCTTTTAGGGGCACTTTATCTGCATCTTCACCTCGGCAATATAAAACCCCCGGTCATAGAGAACCCCGATAATTCTTTTCATGAGGCGAAGCTCCGACTAATCATTTTCATGAAAGCTTTGGGGTTGGGAGGGGGGGGGGGGGAAAGAAAGGAAAGCTCGGCTGGAAATTCCCCCGAGGTTGGAGAATGCAGAGAATCGCTTACCGCATGGTGTCGCAATCAGTTTTCGTGCTCACGGAATGGGAACAAGTTATTAACTGACAGAAAAGAACGGGAAGGGAATTAAAGAAATAAAAACGCGGAAGAATAAGCATGAGAGAAATTTTTTTTAAAGGAACTAACGAGAAACGAAATAAGGGAGATGAAAGATGCGAAAAGCTTAACTGCGGCGAACGAGACAAAGCTGAAGTTGATTACTTAAGCGGAAGCAGAAGACGCGGAAAAGAAAATAAACTCGGGTAATAGTTCGGAGGAGGCATCGAAATGAACCCAATTTTGGTAAATCATTCAGCATATATTACCGTAGGGAGGGAAAACTTTTAAAATCCGATTCGCTGTAATTTATCAAATTTTCAAAATTTCTGAGGAAAAAAATACCGACATGCATTTGTAATTTGCCGGCGAAAAATTATTCCGTCCGTATTAACTTCCATTTTTTTTTAGAACTCCTTAAGAATTAATTAATTAAGCTTTGAGATAAAAACATTGTTTGGAAAAAATTAATATCGAAAATTAGTTTTAAACCTCTGACAACGTCAACTATATATCCCTGTTTATTGAAGTGCATTAATTAAAAATAATCCGAAAGGTAAAAAATTTATAACGGAGAGAGAGGGGGGAAAAAGGGAAGAGGGAGAATATGTGCGAAGGGGTGGAGTGAAAAGCCTAATTTTCTGGAGTAAAACTTTCTCCAGAGATCAATCTGTAAATCGGGAAAGTGGATGTGTTTCCCGGCTCCTTTTTTCGCCCACAGTTGTATTTTAAAAGATTATTCACACTAATATTTTTCTGTTTTTTTAATTTTGTATTTTGTTTTGTAGTTTTTGTTTATATTTCGTATTTTGGTTTTGTATTTTTTGTTTAAATTTGGTATTTTGTTTTTGTATTTTTGTTTACATTTTGTATTTTGGTTTTGTATTTTTTGTTTAAATTTGGTATTTTGTTTTTGTATTGTTTGTTTATATTTTGTATTTTGGTTTTGAATTTTTTGTTTAAATTTTTTAATTCATTTAAAAACTTATATAATAATTAAAAATTCAGTAATAATTAAATGTATAAAAAATAAATAATAATAAAAATATAATATAAATAAAACTAAAAATATTTTAATTATGTTTTTAATTAATTAATGTAATTAAAACATAATATAATTATGAAATTTATAATTTATATTCTTTTAATTGATTAGTGTAATTAAAATAATTTTAAAATAATTTATATAAAAATATAATTTAAATAATAAAACTTGTTTATAATTAAACATAGTTATATAAAATATGATTTAATACAATAAATAAAATTAAATATAATTTAAATTAAAAAAAATGTAATAATTAAAATAATAAAATTTTTAAAAAATTAATTAAATTTTTTTTTTAAAACGAAAAGGAGAGTATGTAGTACCCTGTAGAGGAGAATCGTACTCAAAAGGAGAATAAGAAATACTTTGTAGTATTCGTTGTAGTATTTGTTTATGTGAGGATTCATTAGCGAAGTGTTAACGCGTCGTTTTCTTCTGCGTCGTTTGTGTTCGCCGTATCTTCGCCTGTTAAATGAAAGGCAGGGCGAAATTCAGATAAGAATTAGTGTTTTGTAACAAATATGAGTTTTATTGGCCCCTCGAGGAGATTCTCCGGATATATTATTTTCGTTCTGAATAATATCTCAGGCGAAATTACATTGTGTTTTGGGCGTTGTTCGGAGTCGTTAGGCTGATTTGACGGGGATTTTTAATTGTGTAGTTTGATGGCAACACGTACTCACTTATGTATTTGACTGTTTTGCACATAATTGTATATATTTTCGGATTTTTCTTACACATCGGTGTTATGCAAAGCGTCCAATTGAAATAACATTTATTTAATCCTATTGTTTCTCATACTGTTGAGTTATATTTTTTGATTTGAAATCGTTTTTGAAACTTTTTAGAATAAATGAAAATTTACTACAATATAAAGTGAAAAGGAGGGGGTTTCTAACTTGTTTCAGTTGCTGCACTCCTCTTAAAAAAAAAGAGAACATTGAATTATTCAAAGTTTTAAGATAATCAAAACGCAGAAGCTGCGGCCGTGCCCGCAGCCGCCATTTTGATACCCCTTTTTCCTTTTCATCCCAAAGGAATTAAATTTTAAATCTACAATACCGTTGCCAAAGTGGGCTGATTATTACTTAAGATTTTGCCTCAGCTGACAGAGATCCGCCATCATTCCTTCAGCAAAGAGCTTTCATCTTTTTCTTTTTTTCGCAGTTGAAAGCCAGGGCAGTGACTGCATGGAGACACAACGGCGATCACGGAGGAGAACTGTCCGTCTTCTGCTGGTGAAGAAATAATTTCTCCAAATTTTATTCTACAAAAAGTGTACTAAATGCTTAATTTTCATCGTGAAAACTGTTCGGAAGTAAAAGGTACGAGTGTTTGCCCGAGTCGGAGTCGCTCCGAACCGACTCAGTGTCGTTAGAACTTTTTTTATTATCATACTTCGCTATATTCCCACATTTTAAGGACAGGTGAAAAATGGAAAGAGGTAAATGGGAATTAGTGTAAGAATGGTGTAAAAGTTTCGGGACGGGGGTAATACACAAGGCTGTTGCTTGTTTCCGGTGCGTTTGTAAGTTACCCAGAGAGGAGAGAGAGAGAGAGAGAGAGAAATGTTGAACTCTTTCAAAGCGATAATTAAAAAATTAATATGAGTCAGATACGGGTAACACGATTTTTACTTTTTCAGATCGCCTTTTTTAATTAAAAACAAAACGTAAGAGGAATTTTTAATTAGCGCGGAAAAGAGTTTTAGATGAAGAGGAGGAAAATAAAGGATTTCACGAGAGATCTCCTCTTAATCTTTATGAAGTTTTCACACCCGAAACGCTGATATTGCGAGTGCTTAAAAGAAAACGAAACAAATATTTGCTCCTCGTTAAATAACGCTTAATTCATTCGGCCCGGGGGGGAGGGGGAGGGGGGGGGGGTGGAAATTTGAGCCGTCGAGAAATCAATCGAAACCTGCGATGAAAACACAGCAGAAGAAAAAAAAAACGTTCCTCCACTCGAATGGGGAAAAAACCAAACGAATAAACAATAACAAGTGAAAAAGCAGCAGCATTTTAACCCTTTTCCATTCCCATAATTTCACATCCTCACGTTCCGTATCCATCGAAAGACGACAGTTTTTCTTAGAGTTTTCCCCAGAAGTGCTTTAAAAAGTCCCATTATTCGAGCCGTTCGCTACGGCGAACGTCTTGGGGTTAATAAATTAATATTAAACTCTCGGTTATTAAAAATAAATCTTATCCTTTCACCGAGAAGATATCGACTGCCCCGAGGACTCCATAAAGACAGCTCCCATAGAGAAAGATAAATCTAAAAACTCTAAAAAGACACTTTGGAGGTTCATTATTGGTAATCGATGGATATATCGCATCAACCCCTCTCACCCCCCGGCAATCCTCCCCTCAGAAATGATATTAATGGCCTTCATCCACGATGGAAAGTTCGGGACATGAAATCGTCATTTTAGGGGTGGCCTCGCGACTCACCTTTACTTCCACCCCTTTTCGAACATGTGCCTTTCCCCCGGGGGGGAGGAAAAAAAAAGCATAAAAGAATACAGCAGCAATTTTTAATGCGAGAGAATTTTTCGGCTCCTCTTCAACCCCTCAACCCCCCGAAAAGCGGAGGAAAATTTTTTTTATGTTTGTTTTCGGCCCGGTCGAATTTTCATCAAGGCCTTTCTGTTTCTTTTTTTTTCTGACGGAGTAAACCTTTTCCCATTCTTTATCTCACGTCAGAAAATATTTTCTGGAGATCTGGAAATGAGAAAGACAATCAAGAAGAAGAAGGATTGGGCTGTAGGAAAGTCAGATCTCGAGTGGTGTGAACATATTTTTTCCCTTTTTTCTTAAAAAAAAAAAAAATGGGGGGAGGAAAGGATTGGACGAGTTGAAAATTCAAAAAGAATTGAATCGTTGGAAGTTTTTGTGTTTTTCCCCCCTTTCATAAAGCGAACACGGGGATAATTTGTGGGGTTTATCGTCTGTTTTCCATTATTTCATTCTGAGGAGTAATCCATACCGCCCTTTTGCTGCTGCTCCTTCAGAAAATCTCACTTCGGGGACTCCCCGGCACGGTTCCGTTGTGAAATATAAATGAGGCGAATAGGCTTTTCCCCCGGAATAAAATTAATTCGGGTAAAAGGTCGGGCCAGCGAGACAGGACTAACAAAATATTGAAGCGGTACACAAAGTCTCACAAGGCGAGATGCCCTGCAGGATAATGTCGGAACCGTCAGCACCGCTGTCGGGAATATCGCGGACATCCGCTCAAAGGTTCCCGAATTGTATGCACAAATACTGTCCCTAATATGTAACAAACCGCGGAGGAACATTGAAATTAATGCGGAACATCACACCCTCACGTGAAAATCGGGAAAATCAAACGTTGGACACCCTCTCTCGTATTTGGCTAATTTACGAACGCACGTTTTTTTACTCTTTACCAAAAGAGGTTATACTTTGGAAGTCGAAAAGGGTTGCACGTTGAAGACAAAAGAAAATCTAGTCGGTTTTATTAAATAACAAACAGCCTTGGCATATTTTTTATTATATCCGGGGATGGGGTGAGTATGTCGTTGAGAGTAAAAAAAAAAACACTTCGGTGGGAACAAAAGGAATTATTTTGAGTGGAGAATGAATGTTTTAGGAATTATCCAATTTTAATTTTTCGTGTCGTCGTAGTGATTGAGCGATGGGATTTTTCAATTTCTCTAATTCATCTTTAAAAAAAAAGGAAAAAATTCAAATTTGTCAGTGTGAAGTTTGCCTGTGTGTTCGCCCCCGAATTTCAACTTATAAAACGGTCTCCTCGTTCTGTAATCTTCCCCGAGTGGAAATTAAAAAAAAAAAAAGAAAACAGAGTATGCAAACGGTTTTCCACTTTCCCACTCAAATCGGTGTTCTTTTTCGCCGAAACTCATAAATACAGCCCTCGGAAAAAATAATTTCGATAAAAAGTATTAAAAAAGCGATTGCTTATGAGCCAAAAATAAAAATCACATCCCTTCTGGGAATTTCCGTAATTCATCCCTTTCAGAAAGGGATGATTTTCACAGAGAAATTTCACAATTTTTCGTCCCCTTTGAGATAAAATTGTTTCCAAAAAAAAAAAAAAAAATGTTATTGATGTTCGAGTAATAAAACGTTTGCCCCCCCCCCCCCCCCGCCCAAAAAAAAAACCTTTAAAAAGGAAAGGGGTTAAAAAAATCATCCCTTATTCTTTTCGCGGTTAATTGGAACAAGTTTCACGGGGGTGCCTTTTATTTTTGGGAAAACATGAGAGAATGACTTACGTGTGCGTACCTACGGCAACCGTCAGCAATAAATTTTTAATTGGGAAAAAAGGAAACGAAGGGTTCGATCGGTCCATTTGATCGAAAAGGTTTGCTTTTGTTTTGGCCAAATTTAATAATAAACCCCAATTAGAGTGCTAACGACATAATAAACCTCAAAACCAACTGAAATGAACGAAAAGAGCGCCGGAAAAGGGGTAAAACATCCCTCCGCCACTTATTGACCTTTTCATTGTGTTTTTCTTTTTTTTTTGGGGGGGGGGGGTTTTTTTTTGAAGAATTATATTTTGGGTAAAATGTTTTAGAATCTCATATAAAATGGGGATTTATAAAATTTTGAAAATAAAATGGCGGCGTTTCGGGAGTTATTCTGCATCGTAAGGGAGTCGTTATCAAAATTTCAAACAGTTTAGTCGGTTTTTTTTGTTTTTTTTTTGTTTTGGCTGCCATTCATTTTCTTTGTGTAAAGTTTTTAAAAATTCACAGTTTCCTTCAATGTGGAAAAACCTTTTCCTGGAAGGTTTTAACCTCCAGGTGCGTCTCCCTCATTTCATGTCGCCCTTCCATCACCGCCGGATGGAAAGAAAGGTAAAAAAAAAAAAACTTTACAATCCCCAAACTCTCAGAGAGAAAATTATTGCGTTGCTCCCAGCTGGAGAGCTAATTTATTTTGGCAGTGCTCGCGGAAGTAAACGACTTCGGAGATGATTCAGAACCACTTTTGCCAACTTTCCGAAGAGTGCTAAGTTTCGGGGATGAATAAAGCGCGCTCATTCCTTATCTTCGTGCTCTTTTACTGTGTCGAACTTTCGAGAAGTTCCCCCCGCTCCTGCATAAAGACTTTTCCTATCTCTCTCTCTCTCTCTCTGTTACGTCTGCCCACTTTTCGGAACAACTCCAGACCATCTGCTGCTTACTCAGCAAACTAAACACAACGGCGGCGGTGAAGATTACAGAACGCACGTAATTGATGAAAACATTTGTCGGGAGTTTTTATTGATGTTTCCCTCCCCCTCCATCCCCTCCCCTCCCGCGAGAGAAATTGCAGAGTGAGAATACCTTTGTGAAAATTACAAATTGACAAATCAGGCACTCTAATCATCCGGAGCCATTCAAAATGGTTTTCTCCTCAAACAAGAAGGAATTTCGGGCTGAAAAAAAGAAACAAAATGGCAGACTTCCCTACAATTCCAAGATAAATGACTTATATTTAATCATTTTCTCTGATACAAGAGAAAAGAGAAAAGGGATTTCATATTTTTCTTTACTTTGTCATTAACAAATGAATTTCTTTTTTCCTTTTTTTTTTTTTTATCAATTTCATTCTGTTCGAAAAAATAAAAATAAATAATTTCCTTTGATTTATTTTTTAATAAAAACGCCTTTTAATTTAGACGGAAAGTCTCATGTATAATTTCTAATGAAAGAAAAAGAGAGAGAGAGAGAGTGAGTGAGTGAGTGAGAGAGAGAGGAAAAGAAATTATGATTATTAAATTAGGCGACGAAGAAAAGAGGAAATTTTTAATTCATTTTCATTATAAAAAAAAAAGAAAAAGAAAAATTTTGTGTATATTTTTATAGTATAACAAATTATGGTAACAAATTACTTCTAAGAGATTGATGACCTCGAGTTTAAAAATTAGTTTGGTGATATATTGATTGGTGCGAAGACCGCAGTGTTGTTTATTTTTCTTTTTAATCGCAAATTGCGCGCAGAGCCTTTTGTGATTTTTTTCCACTTCGGCTGTCGGAGCTTTTGATAAATGTCATACGTTTTCCCGCGTTTCCTTTAAAAAGTTCACTGAAAAGTAAAATTTGACGCCCTCTCCGTCTCGCTTTCATTCGCTCCCCCTTCCCCTTCACGGCCAGGACAGGGGGTGGATGAAAGGTTAGCAGACGACTGCTGCGGCCGAACCGCCCTTCGGTGTCCTCTCAAAGTGTCACCCGCCTTCTCAGAAGAGAGGAGAAACAGAAGCGACCTCGGACAGCCCCCAAAGAATTGTCCAAATTAAAAAGGAACGGAAAGATGCTGCCTTTCCACGTGAAAAAGGCTTTTGAGACAGCTTCGGTTAACAATCGAAAAGCGGACTTTCCCGGGAAAAGCTTCAAAAAAGTTACCCATAATCCCATTTAAACAAAAGTACATTTTGTACTTAATTTAACGCAGAGCCCTTTGAATGTTAATTTTTTAAAAAGGCTTTTTCGAAAAGGCATAACATTTTATTTGGAAAGGTGGCGCATTTAAGGGGAAATTTTTCATGCTGTCGAATGCAGCTGAGCCCGTTGAAATTTCCTTTTTTTTTCGAATCATCGACTCGAAAAATGCCCACATTGTGACGTACAGAAGCCAAAGCCGCTCTTTCACGATTGGGGGACCGAAGGGGCGGCGCCCCGGGCGGAAGCCTTCCAGGGAGGGGCGAAGCACGTGAGGAGACCGCGAGGGGGCGAACGGGTTTCAGTGAGCGTTCCTCGGCCGTCTTGCGTCGGGGCGGGCGAGGGGTTGTGCGGGGGAGGGTCAGATGTGAAAAGGTTGCTGGAAACCTTGTTAAATAAGCAACAAAACAATTTGATTTAGAAAAAAGTCCGGACTGCGTCGGGATGATAAAAGTTTTGTGGAAAATGCGAACCTTTTCCCTCGCACAATCGGATGGGGCTCTGACAAAAGACGATTTGATTTAACAAGGGGTTTGGCTTTTCCAAAAGCAGAAAATCCAACCCTTAAGATTGAATGGGTTTACGCGGAAAAGAAACAAACGCTAACGGGAAAAAGCAGAAAAAAAAAGTTTGCACAGCACCTCGCGCTTGCGTGATTCTCACCTTTCGATTGATGTCCCCTTATCCAAAACGGGACTTTTGTCCCGAATCGAGCTTTCCTTGTTGTAAAAGGTGTAAGGCTTTGCCTTGTGCTTTTTAGTTATAAGTCAAACGAGTGCAAACGAAAAAAATCAATAATAATAAATAACAAACGTGTTAATCAAAACACTATATGCATATTACCGCGATATATAATTATATAAAAGCATTTATACCCCGTAAATATATATATAAAAATTACACGGATGAACTTTTTTTTTTTTGCTGTAGACGCTTTTAATTACATTTTAGAAAACATCGAATTCGAAAAAAAAAAACTATTTTGTGGCTAAATGTTGTGTAATATTGTTTTCGAATTAAAAATTATTTTTCTATAACGGGGAGGGGGCAACGTTTTCCACACATTTTCGGGACAATAGTCCCAAAATGTTCCCACAGGCGATACTCGCCAACCAGGGGGCAGCACCTGTACGCTTTCATTCATAATTATTAATTAGAAAACGGTTTTCCAAAGATTATAATGAAATTTTTGTCCCGACAAAAGCGGAACAATCTATCAATTAAGAAATTTTCCCCGAATTTTGGTAATTTTTCGTGGAAAACGACTCCATTTTGAAAATTTCTCAAAAAAAAAATTTCACCTTTTCAAATGGAGTTTTAAAGACCTTTTTCGGCGGATGCGAAGAAACATCTGAATGGAATGAGAAATTTGAATTCTGGAAAAAGATCTCCCGAAATGATTTCCCTTAACCCGTTCAATTTCCAACTCGCATTCTCATCCCTGTAATTTCGACCGAAACCGCCTTTTCAAATGTTCCCTTACGCTTTTTAAGACTTCCGCTTTTGTCTGTGACAACCCAACCGCGAATAAAAATTCCCTTTTCGCCCCCTCCCCCAAAATTATGGGTGTTTTTTGAATTTCGGCGATTGCATCACACACACACACACAGATGCGAAGTGACATTCGTCTGCCGTTAATTTTTATTTTTGGGAAGCTCTGCCCCCCCCCCCCCTTGCCAATTTCCCTCGGGAGCGCAATTCGGTTCTTCTGCTCCCGTTCCCACGTGGCAGTGTTTCATCAATTTGTTGCACCTGAAAGAGAGAAACCCTGAGAAACTCGAAATGAAAGTTTCGGGTTTGTCAAAGAATACATTCGAAAATAAAAAAATCATTTGGACAAATTATTTTACCAATTGCTATTAAACACTACTGTACTGTTAAGAATAGATATGTTAGAGTAGAAAAAATTTAAGTGTAATAGGATTTTTTCAATTCAATTAAAATTATTAAAAAATTAATTTTTCGATCGCTTTTTGTGTTTTTATATGTTTTTTTTGATGTCCTTTCCTGAGATTTTCCTCTCCGAACTAAAATAAACTAAATTTTCTAACTAACTAAACTAACTATAACTAACTAACTAAAATTTTCTGTATATATATTTTATTAGAGTATTTTGGACAATACAAAATTATTCGTTTTCCAATCGTAAGAGTTACATACAAAGTGAAATTTCATTAAATGCTTTACAGCAATCCTTACATTTATAAATATAATTAACTTTTTGTTTTATAGTTAATTAAATATTAATTAACAGAAGAAACAGAGTTTAAAGTAAGTGTAAGTGAAATTTCATTGGCTTTCATTAAAAAAATATAAATTTGTAAACATGAATTTAATTGTTTACAATTTATAAATTTGTAAAATATTTATAAATTAATACATTTTAATTTATAATAAATTTTACAATTTTAATTTAATTTGTCTACAACAATTATAAATATAATATTAATTAAATAAGAGAAGAAAGAAAGAGTTTATCTATTCTATTATCTATTAATAATAGAACTAAGTAAGAGTATTAAAGAAAAGAAGAATGTTATGTTTTGTATATTTTCTTATTTTATTGCGATAAATATATTATACATAGTATTAATAACTAAATAATACAACGGTAAAATAAAGGGCGACAGACTAATACTACTAATAGTATTGATAACTACAATAATACTATTTTAATTACTATTAAATTAATAAGTATATAATACGATTTTACAATTAAATAGACTAAACTACGATAAAACTATAAAATTATACAAAAGACAAATTTTTGGACAGTACAAAAGTATTCGTTTTCCACCCGTAAGAGTTATATACAAAGTGAAATTTCATTAAATGCTTTACAACAATCCTCATATTTATAAATATAATATTAATTAAATATAATTAACTTTTTATTTTATAGTTAATTAAATATTAATTAACTGACGAAACAGAGTTTATCTATAGAATTATAGAAGACTAAGTAAGAGTATTATATGAAAAAACAGAAGACTAAAAAGAATAAAAAAAAGAAGACTAATTTTTATATTTTGTAATTTTAATGCGACAAATATATTATTAATAATATAATAAAACCGATGACTAAATAATACAACCCTAAAATAATATAAAACCGTAATAAAATCTTCTAATCAGTTAAATAATAAAATAATTATTATATACATATTAATGTATATTCTGTTATTTTAATACCGAAGGGTGACAAATATATTATTAATAGTATTGATAACTGAAATAAAACATAATAAAATAATTAACTAAGAAAGTGTTAAAATTTTATATTGTGAAATTACTTTTGAGCGGTAGTGTTGTAAGTGGTCTGTTGAGGGCATGTCGAGATCATTCATCATCGAGGACATCATTAAATAAGTCGGAGGAAAATCCGGGTCGAAGAAGAAAGCTTTTACTCAAATGAAGGGATGTGCGGAGCTTTCGAACGCCCCTCTCTGCAGCTGCACCACCACATGATGGAAAGCGTATCCCCTCGAGGAAGAAGTGCACGCGTCCGACAGAAATTCTATCACAAGTGTTTGTTTAGTGTTTTAGGTGCAGAATTGTTCGTTTTAGAATTTCCTTTTTTAAACCCTTCGGAATTGATCGAATATCTTTTTTTTAAATCCCAAAATATATTTTTGTTAGAATTTTTATCGGGAAAAATTTCAACGTTTCTCCATCTGATTGCTTTTTTTTTAAGGTAAATCTTTCTTTAGTCGATCACTTTTGTGTTTTGTAAATTTTTAACTCTCCAAAATATTATTTCGAATACTTTTACAGCGAATGACGGGAATTCGAGTTTATTTACGTGGAATTATCGAGTTATTTCCATTAAAAATTACGCGGATATTTATTTGGAAATACTTTGATTATTTTTTTTCTTTAGAAAATTTTCTTTCAAATGCTTTTGAAGTCGAAATCTGCGGCGTTTCGCCTTTGGTAAACTCTTCGCTGTGGCAGTTCGCCAATGTTACCGTATTGAGTGTATTTCATTGCGAACAGGTGAATGAGTCAGAGAGGAAATAGGTTCAGTCAAATTGGTACTGAATTGAGTCGAGTTGGGTTATTTCCCCGAAAATAGGATTATAGAGAGAAGAAATCTTTTATTTATTACTAGGGGGCTTTGCCCCCTGAGCGCTTCGCCCTCTCTGGGACTTCGGAATTTATATCTATATCTATACCTTAATACAATGGTTTCCAACCTGTGGGGCGTAACCCTTTGGGGGGCGCGAGACTGTTGCAAGGGGGGCGTGTAGCTGTTTCTAAAATATCATATTCAAATACAAACCAAAAATATATCTCTTTTTTTTGTTATGTTATTATATTTCTTTTTTGCATAGTATTGTATATTATTTTGTAGTCCATTAAATAAATTATAATATCAGTTGAGTATTTATGAAATTTAGATAAATTAACGGGACGCAACAATTTGTTTTTTAAAGGGGGGCGCACCAATTCTTTTTTTTAAAAAGGGAGCGCCGGTACAGAAAGGTTGGAAACCACTGCCTTAATAGAAGATATAATAATATATTTTTTTTAAAGTTGAATGCACCTCGATAATCCCATTGCACTTAATTATTAAAATAATATCTGTATTATAAGTAAAGCCGATTTCTACTTTCTTCAGCCAAGTTGTATTCTCTCGTTTCCACAGCTTTTGCTTCTCCTCTTTTTCTTCCTCATCTGTTAACACTCTTTTCCTCAAATTCTGTTCCATATCCTTCGTTCTTCACTTCTCTCCCTTCTAAATGGTTCTCTCTTTGGTCTGCAATCTCTAAATTGCTACTTAACTTTGTCCACCTCTTCTCAATCAGAGTGGACTTTTTTATATTTTATTTTTTATTCTAAACTCTAAATATCTAACACTAACTTCAGCTGTCAAATCTACAACAAATTCTCTCAAAATCTGAAAAACACGTTGAAAAACCACTAATCCTAAATCCACACAAACTAATTACTATCAAATCCAAAAACAATTCGCTAAAAATTAGATAAAAATTGGGAAAAATTTTTAATACACAAAGAATATTGTGTTAATGTCAGTTAATGAATCTGCCATCACTAATAGAAATGTATCAACATGTTTCAATAGTGTTGGAATTATCGTGGTCCACAGTTGGCCTAACGAACGAAAAAAAAACACAAAGAATATAATGCATTCAGTATTTGAGGAAATACATAAATTGCCAAATAGTATGTGGAACCCCCGAATACTTTGCCCACTGTACTCGAAGTGACAAAAGGAACAAAAGAACATCAACCCTTTAACAGCAGAAAGGAAATCGTAAAGTTATCTAATTTTTGCCCTAAACCTAAACAGGTTTTCTGCAGATTTCTCGGCTTTTGCTGATTTTTGAGAAATGAGACATAGCGCAGATAATTCTTTGGAAAAAGTCCGGTCGAAATCGGTTCAGTGGTTCTTTAGATCATAGCTAACAAAAAGCGGCGCTCATATTTCCTTGAATAGATTTATATATCAGTATGATTAATACAACAAACTATTTTTCAAATTCTCCTTTAATCTTTTGTAATTAAATTTTTCAAACTTTGAACAAATTCACCGCTTCATCGGATTTTTTGATGTGGGGTTTATTATTGTTTTACAGTATGAATTCTTCAAGGTTTTCACTTTCAAAGTTTAATTCAAGAATTTAACTCACAAAAAAAAAACATTGTGCAATTTTTCATTTTTTTTCTCGTTAAAAAAATTTTTGAAATTTCGCAATGAGCCGTTTATTATTTTTTTTTGTCGCTTTTTCGGAACATTTGGGTTTATATATTCTCATAAAACTTGTTTCATTGTCGCCGGTTCCGCCCCAAAGAAAGACTTTCTTTGAGGTCGAGTTCCTCTTATTTTTCATAATTAGTTTTGTAAAGTTTCGAGTGCCGTTAAAGAGTCATTTTAAGGCTTTGCCTCCATAATGCAAAGGAGCAGATAATTTTGAAACTTTGTCACTCCCCTTTTAGAAAAAATAAATAAGCTTTGTCTTTAGGTTACTCCCCCCCCGATAAGTTGTTATCTCTTCTGTCCCTCGAAAGAGTCTCCCGGCCAAAGAACCCTCCAGACTGTAAACAATGCTCCGTGATGCCAGCATTCGCCCAGATTATCAATGAAAAGCTTTCACTTGAGGAACTTAACGGCTTCATTAAGGGCTTTTGTTTTATGAGCTTGCGCTCTTGAATTATTTTCAAAACAAAGGATTTTCTTTGGAAACACTGATACAGCTTCCTACCCTTTGCTTTCTTCTCCTTTCTTCCCTTTTTTCCCCCTTATGTAACCCTAAAAATATGACTTGTTTACCCTAATTTTTTGAAAATTTTTAAGACCGTAATTGGTTTTGTATGGAACCTGTTCTCAAGGCGTTATTGGAATGTTGAGCTTTTATTCTGTTCGAAAGGGAATTTCGCATGCATTCCGATCTCTCCCATCAATTCACCCATTGGACTGACCCTTTTCCCTTTGTTTTCTCCCCCACGTTCACTTCCATTCTTCTCCTCAGTCTTCTTCTTCGTTGCTTCCTTTGTCTTCGAACTTCTTCCCCACTCTCTCTGTGTTTCCACTGATATTTTTTTTTTTTTTTTTTAATTAAAACCAATTCTCTCGGCCGCCACCTCAAGTGTTCTCAAATTATAGAAAGGAAAGGGAGATTAATGTGTTCGCCTCGAAAAAGAATAAAAAAAAAACGCCATCCATTTGCTGAGGAGACCTTTTTCCTTCGATTCCTGTCAAGTTTGCTTAAATGATCGATTATGTATCACATAATTCGAATGTTTGCTTTGCCATAGAGGTTCACGAATAAAAGACGAAACACGCGTGAAAGTGTTGGGATTCTCCGTCGGTGGGCATAAAGGAAAACCCCGAACGGTTTTCCTTTCCAACACGAACGGAGGAACACTTCCCGTTTCTGTCGTTCGGTTAATGCTTTTCCTCACTTTGGGAAATTCTTTTCGGGGTTTCCAACTTGAAAATCCGAAGGAGAAAACTTTCGTTATTAGATTTTGTTGTTCCGAATGAAACTTCGTCGTTATGGTTGCAGAAAGTATTGAGTAATGTCCGATGTTCCTTTCGGAAATATTGCACCTGATGGTTGGTGCTCTAAAATTGTATTTTTTTTATACTGCGGATTCCGAATCTTACGCAATACAATTACACAATACATCGAAATAAAGCGATGACGCAAAAATAATCCGGTCAAATTCACTCAAAAATGAGGGGTGAAGTTACATAAATTCCTGAGAAACTGAAACTTAGTCAAATTGTTCAAAGTATAATTGTAAATGAAATGTCAAAAATCCTTCTAAATCGGATATAGGTGAAAAAAATAGTGGAGTTTCAAAAGTTCAAAAAATTAGTTTTTAGCCATTTTCAGCAAAACTGTAAGTTTTATCGTCAAAATAGCTCAGACAAAAATTGTAGAGGATAAAATTATCTACAAAAAATGTATGAATACTTTTTTTCCTAAGAGCCATCGTTTCTGAGTTATAACGATTCAAAAAGTTGGATGACACATTTCACATTGGTAACTTTTCTGGGTTAATTTTACCCATTCAGGATGGTTTCTCTAAAATCTAACCGGATGCGTTCGAAAGCTTAAGATGTGTACTTTGAACTAGCAAAGTTATTATAAAAACTGAATTAACACTATTCTGATATTTGGCCTCAAATTCAGGCAAAAATGGCTGAAATGGCGTTTTCACTACAACTTTGAGCTCCCATAACTTCCGAAGTTTTGATGATAGGAACGTCAAATATGACTCATTTTAAAGCCCTAATGTTGCTCTTTAACCATACATAGTTTGGACGAAATTGGTCGCTTTGAGAAAAAGTTATGAAGCCTTGAACATAGAACACTTTTTTATGGGCAATTCTTACAACTCATTCAATTATTTGAATCGTTATATCTCAGAAACGGTGGCTCTTAGGAAAAAAGTATAATAACATTTTTTGTAGATAATTTTATCCTCTACAATTTTTGTCTGAGGTATTTTTACGATAAGACTTACCGTTTTGCTGGAAATGGCGAAAAACTAATTATTCCCGACATTGGATTTTTGATATTTTATGTATAATTATACTCTGAACAATTTGACAAAGTTTCAACTTCTCAGGAATTTCTGTAATTTTGAATGTTTAATTTGACCGTACTAAAAGGCGAATTCTTCCAGAAGAGATAGCTTTAAAATGGGCTCCAAACTTAAGTTGAAACTATTATAAATTCTGTTTTACGCGGGCGTCCTTTCGCCTCCCCTAAAATCAAACCTTTGTAACCGAATAATTTAGTTAATATGCAAAGACGTCCGTAATCCCAACCGAAAGACTCGGGGTTGTCCCTCCCTTCAACCCTCAGGCATTTTTCACCTCCGCCCTCACCCCTCACCCCTTTTACAAATCTTTTAACTAAGACATGCATTCTCAAAGGCAAAAATAGATTTAAGTTTTTCTTTCATCCGCCCTTTTAACTTTGGTTATGTTGAAGTTTTTCGTGAAAAGCAAAACTCGCATATTTCAAAGAAAGGGAAAAAGTTCATGAAGATTAAATATTGTTTATCATATAGCTGTGCCCCCGGGTTCTTTTCCAACTTTTTTTTATTTCTTTTCTTCTCTCTTTTTTTTTTTAACTTCAACAATTTATTTCTTGAGTGAAAGGAAAAATTTTTTGAAAACCTTTGTAATAATCGTCTGATTTATAAACGAGTCGGAAGTTTAATGCGCACAATTATGACGTTCGAATGATATTTCGAATGCACAGAAAAAAGACAGTTTTGTTTTCGGTCGTGAATCCGTTGCTAACACCCACACCGGTCGTGGAAACACTTTCGAAAACACGCGCACCCACACAATTCCAAAACACATTTCAGTGCGCACTAAAATATAGTTTATCCGACACTTAATTGTAACCCTTTCAAGTCGCCGACGATTTTGAGAAAAAATCAATTCTGTTTATTCATGGATTCCATCCGGCGTTTAATTAGCAATCAGCAACCCTTGCGTAAGCAAAGAAAATGCTTTGAATGAGTTTTCGGGAGAATGTTTCGGATAAGCCGAAGGAAAGAAATTTCGATAGAGTTTCCACCCTTTGGTGGAAGAAACAAAGAAATTAAATTGAGAAGAAGACATTACAATTATCAAGTTATTGTGAAAATTTCCCGGATAACAAATTTGAGAAAGACAGCCGGAGCCAATGACTGGGCATGAAAGAGTTTTCCTCCCCGTCGTCGTCTTCTTCCATTTTAACTGTTTCTTTCTCGGTCATCTATTTACAATTGATTCATTTCACTAGATATAAACCTTTATCTCCTTCTCTTCGCCACTCCACTTATTTTCTTTACCTACTTTTATAATTCCCACCTATCGATTTCCTTTGTGTCTTTTCCCTAATAAAATTTACTGTTATTCTTATATTGTTTATCACTAACATATGTTAGTCTTTTCTTTCTTTTTTTTGAGACGTTTTTATTTAGATTTTTCTGTCTTTCTCGAAATAATCGCAGGAAACTCTGCGAAATCCTAATAGAATGACCGATAGCGGTCAGAGCGCATCAAATATAAATATACAATATCGCTCAAAGGTATTTTCACAATACAAAATTATTCCTTTTCCACCCGTAAGAGTTACAAAGAGTTAATAGTAAAAAATAATATATAGTCTTTTGTAATTATTTAACCTAAATTTATTATATCATATAGTTATAAGTAATAATATGTTCAAAGTATTTTGACACTACAAAATTATTCCTTTTCCAACCGTAACAATTACATACAAAGTGAAATTTCATTAAAATGCTTTACAACATTCATAAATATAATATTAATTAAATAACTGAAGGCACAAAGAGTTTATCTATTCTGTTATCTATTAATAACTGAACTAAGAAAAACCAGAAGTCTAAAAAGAATGTTATGTTTTGTATATTTTGTTATTTTAATGCGACAAATTTATTATTAATAGTATTGATAACTAAATAATACATAATAATTTTACAAAATAATTAACTAAGAAACTATTAAGTTTTATACGGTCAAAATACTTTTTGAAGAGTTTCTACTGATTATAGAACTAAGTAAGAGTATTAGGATAGTGTAAAAAAAAAGCAGATGATTAAGAAGAATGTTATATTTTGTTATTTTAATGCCAAAGGTCGACAAATATATATTATTAATTAATAGTATCGATAACTACATAAAAAACTGTAGCAATAATAGACAATATACAGCATACAATAACATAATACACAAAGCATAATAGAGTAAAATATATATAAAAATAAAAAGAGTGTCTAAAATATATGGGACAGTAACAGTAGAATTATACTAAAAATGCAAGTAAGAGTATTAAAGAAAAAGCAGAATGTTATGTTTTGTATATTTTGTTATTTTAATGCCGAAGATCAACAAATATATTATTAATAGTATTGATAACTAAATAATACAGCCCTAAAATATAATAATATATAATTTTTCCTCTGTTTCGCTCGTGGACATTAGAAGATTAATGATACAATCTTTTTGACCTGTGAACTCACACAAAAAAAAACAAAAACAAGTAATAAATACATATACATACAACACCGCATTGAGGTTTAGAAGTAAAACGCTAAAAAATAATAACTAAAAAGTGTCAAAGAGCAGATAGTAATACATAAATAAATAAATAATACGACCCTAAAATAATACAAATCTCATTGTAAAATAATTAACTAAGAAACTATTAAATTTTGTATTGTCAAAATACTTTCGATCGCTACTGTATTTACTGTACATTAATAAAAGTAAAAGGATTTCGTATAAAACAAATGCTGCATATGTGAGAGTGGGTAAGTGTAACATTTTTTACTTACTTTTACTTTCTGTTAAGTGGTCTCAGGTAAAGAGAGACCGTTGAAGGAATTTCTCGCTTTCAATGACTTCTTTCTTTTGTTTTCAGCTTCAGTAGTTTTATGCCTTCGCCTCTTCCTTTCTTCTTTTCCAGGTGATTTTCCCAATTATTTTCCGGCGGCCACGAGAGTGGAGTATCATCGGGAGGAGTTAACTAACAATCGGGAGGATTGTTTTTTCATCGGCATTTAACCGGTGCATTCGGAAGTGCACCCTTTCGTCTGAGGAACTCAACGCAAAATTAAACCTTTTTTGAGACCTCAAAGTCAGAGTTGAAATAAGTTTGAGGCCCTTATTAGAATTTATCGCAAGCCAAATTTTCTACATCCGGTTATTAAAAAGTGAAATATTTTATCCCGAGTCAAAACTCAGGAAAAAGTTTCCTCAAAGATACATAAAGTTGGTTCTGAAGCAATTTGTTTTCCGAGTTACTCCGAGGAAACTTAACTCAAAGAAAGAGAAAAAGAAAAAAAAACTTTTTTTCTCTTTCAAATATCTTCAATCTGCGATGGCGCAGATGTTCCGCTCATACCAAACTTCTATTTTTATTAACATCTTTTTTTTTTTTTAAACTCCTCTAAATTTTTTATTATGAACACTCCCCTGATTAATGAACTATGTGTCATTTATATTTGATCATTCCACTTAGTGAGTTATGCGGAAAAGTCTTTCCCGAGTTTCCACGAGTGGCTGAGGACGTCTCTGAGGCCCCCGCTGAGCTTTTAAAAACTTTTATGGGCCCCAAACTGAGTTTCTCCCGCTTAAAATAAATGTTAAACAGTCTCTGCAGCGCTGGGACGCCCACGCCATGCACACCCCCTGCAGACAACCCTTTCGAAATCCTCCGACCAATGCATTATGCCACGTTTCTTGCATGTGTTGATCTTTAAAGAGTCTTTAAGATAACTTTTCCGGTTTTTTTTCAATAAATCACAGTATCCGATCAGATTTCCAATTTTTATGGAATTCCGATCTCCCCTTTTTCAGCGATGCAGAGCGGTTATTCGATTACACAACGAGGAGAGTACTTTTCTGTTTAAAACTGATTAAGCCGCTCCCCCTTTTACATCCACCCCCCAAAAGCCTTCCGAATACTCATTCTTTTGTCCCTCTCTCGTCATTATTTTTATCTTTGGTCGTTAAAAAATGAGAGAAATTTAATCAAAATCTTTTTTTCAGAGATGCAGAAAATTCAAATTCTCTCTCTCTCTCTCTCTCTCTCTCTCTTTCCACTCCCCCTCCCCTCTCTCACTTTTGTTTTGCCTTCCGTTCCGATGCTAAACGCTAAACAAATTTTTTAAATGTTTGGCCAGTTTAAAATAGGGTAAAATTGAGTTTGAAGAATTTCAATGAGCTTTCGTTTTTCCATTACCGGAGAAGAATTATTTTAACGCAGAATTATCGGAAGAGATTTTTAGGCGCGTCTCCCAGGCAATTTCATCCCGAAGGAATCACAATGATACACTTTTCCGACTCAAAAACCGACCGACGGTTCTCATTTCCCGAACGGACCGTAAATTCCGAAAGCGTGCAACCATCGTTCGCATGCGAAAGCTCTTCTTCGGTAATAAATGAAGAAGATTTTATTAGGTGGTCGAGTCCATACATCTCCGTTGGCTTTCACTTCTTAACAAAATGGCCGGAGAAAAATTTGGTTATTTTTTATACGAAAACGGAGGAGAACCCTTTTACTCGAATCGGTTTAGCAGAAATAAACATTTTTATGGTATTGTGTTTTATGCTGAACTCTGACAAATGATGACTTCTTTGTATGCTATTCCTCTTCTTCTTTCGTTTTCTTCGCTTCCCCTTTTCTTTGAATCTCGGATATAAAGTTGGAGTGCCTGCCTTTTTATTAGGTCTCAAGGAAAATCTTTTTTTCAATTTAAAACTTATTTTTTTTTCTCTTATCACAACTATTTTTAATAGCGAAAAATCTTGATATTCATATTATTTTCTTTATTCGGAAAAAAGAGATTATATTTCTTTTCAGGAAAAAATTCATGGAAATTTACTTGAGCAGAATAGCAAATTTTTTTTTATGTTGAGAATCGCCCGGAGGAAACTTCTGCGGTTGACCGACAGGATTTTTGCTTCTCTTTATTTAGAAAACCCTTAAAATTCATTCATTTTTTATCACTTTATCTTCTCCGGAAAGGAAACCCAACAGTGTTATCTTCACATAATCAGCAGACGAAACAGAAATCTTCAAAACTCCCAAAAAAAAATAAGATTTATTGTATAGGCAACTTGCGATGCTCCCGTGCAAAAGTGTTGCCTAACCAATATGTCACAGGAGAGAGATTTTCCGATGAAAATATTGAAAATTATTATCAAAACAAAATCTCGCACCTGAGCGTTTTCAATTTATTACTCAGTGGTCAGTTTTTTTACTGCTTACTTTAAAAATCGTTCGATCTTTGAAACGGGAGAAAGAATTTAAAAATTTAAGACAATATTTCGTATTTTATTATAAATCCGCGACGTGATAACTATTTTGGCAAAATTTCCAGACAAAGAATTGCCAAAAGTATCTTTTTCTAATCGAATTCGCCGTATCGAATGGGTAATGACCGAAGTAAACGCGAATTCTCAGGTAATTGCTAACATTTCGGTGGATTACGGCCGGGCACACCCACGGGCTCGTTACGGTGCATAATGACCCGTAATAGCGATTCCTCCGAAAAGCAGTCAGCGAATCGGCAGCGGAGTCAGCAGTGAGTTTCCGCCCCATCAGGGGAGATCCGAACAGTGTGCTTATGAAGACGGGAATTTTTCCTCCGTCGGATTATCGAGAAAGCGATTGCCAGGATGGAGTTTTCCTATCGAATCTATATTCCCCCATCCCTGTCCGACTCAAGAGCTGCCGAACATCGACTGGGTGTGTCGCATTTTTTCTTTATTACATCAACAATGTTTCGGGAATATTTCCTATCCCACAGCCAAGTGATCACGTGACCTTTGAATCATTTTTCCTCCTCTGTAAACCACCCTCGACGAATGAAAACCATAATTAGAAATCGCCTTCCCGACATAACGGACACACATAAAAAGAAAAATGAGCCAAAAGAGTATCCATCGGGGGTGAGACACAACCCACGGGTTGATACAGTGCTTTAATAACTCATTTCCTCGACGCTATTAAATTAAAATATGGGTTGAGACGGAATTTCCTCTTTCTTTCCATCCCTCAAGTGAAAGCTTCTGACTCAAAAGCTCGATATAAAAACTTGACAGCATTCCCATATTTTCTTTTACCGGCAAAGAAAAACAGTTTGAAAATAATAGAAAATCCCCAGAAAAGCGTAAACGGGTTTATGCAGCGCTTTATTATTTTTTCTCATGTATTTCTGCCCTAACCCCTCCTTTGATGTGTCTTCATCCCTCGATTTTATCAGATATTTTAAGCCAGGGGAAGTTGAGAAAATGATTAAAAAGCGAAGCCTTCTCGAAAAGGGGAGGGCCTTCGCCCGCTCTGTATGAAACATCATCAACCGGTAAGTTTTCATCCCTCCGTGTGATAATTGCATGGGAGCAATTAAAAGTTGACAAAGGACAATTAAGTCGCCGGGCATCCTTCCGTAACGTCTTACTTTGATGGGAAAATAAATAAATTATTGCGAGGTGAAAGGCAATCGAGTTTTGTTCAGTGAGAGGGGAAACGAGTTTTACACCCAATTTTATACCTCTTTTAAGGTTTCTCCTCGCAGAAGAAGGGAAAATGGGACGAAGGGGAAGAAGGGGAGACAATGAGGACCGAATAAATTGAAATGCGATCATCTTTTGCACACAAGTGAAGAAGAAAGCGATCGCTTAATTAAATCATAGTCGAACCTCTCTCAATCGAAATTTGACGATGTTTTATCGTAATTAAAACGCGGATTAAAATTCCCATCTGATTTTACTTAAAATCAAATAAAAAATATATTATTTGCAACTGTTATTTATTATATATTTATTGATTCTTTGTTTATTTAACGGTTTTTTGTTATTTATTGTCCGTTTACTGCGTTTATTTGTATTTATTTGTATGTAATTTGTCTATTTATTTGCAAATCTATTGTTATTTATTATATGGTTTATTGGTTTGTTTTATACTTATTGTTTCTTTCTTTATTTTTTATTTTTATATTTGATATAATACTTAACAAATTTTATCAAAATTTATACATGTGATATACATAAGAATTCATTTAAGTTGCATGAAAACATCCAATATTTTTTACAAGAAATTCAGTATCATTTCAAATATAAAGATAATTTCAATTTTCAAGTAGTTATACATTCAATAATTTTATATAATTGCACATTCACTGTATAATTCAACTTATTTACTGCAATATATACAATAAATCACAACTAAATAAATAACACAAACACAGAGAGGCTTGTACAGGGGATTAAAAATTGAAATAATAAATAAAAATGACAAATAAGTAAATAAGTAAATGTATATTTATTTTATGCTTATCGTTTATTATTTAGTATGCATTTATTGTTTATTTATTTATTGTATACTGATCGTTGATGTACTTATTATTTATTGTATTATTGTTATATACTTATTGCATTTTATTTTTTACATTACATTACTTTTACATTATTTATTTACTTATTGTTTATTTATTTATTTAATTTTTCGCTTCATGGTATATTCTTGTTTGTCTGCTTATTTATTTTTGTGTACCCTTTTTATGAATATATTTTTTATTTTATCTAATTTTAATCTAATTAATTCTAATTTTATCTAATTTTATTTAAGGCCGAAAGGAAAATAATAATATAAGGGAAAATAAAAATTTATTTATTATTTATTTATTTATCTAATTTTTATATATTGTAGCTAGGCTTCTCTCCCTCTAATCCTGACATGTAATTCTATTTATTTTTTTATTTTTTGTAAATGTGACTTATTTTTAAAATCTGAATTGTATTGGAAAAAGTTTGTGCTGTGAGTAAATCCCTAATACTGACCGGCGAAGTAGGGAAGACATACACCATATTATATTATATAAAAAATATGTGGACCTTCGGTGTTTTTTATTAAATTTTCTCCGGTCATTCGATTCGCGTGAAAAAAAAGCATCCAAAAATCAATTCTTCGATGAAAACTCATTTGGTTTTTCAAACGATACTAAAACTTAATAAAAAGTCATTAAACAAATTCTTGGAGGACATAATTATTATTATTACAAGGATAATTTTTCATAAAAAGGGTTTTCCCTCTGAAAAGTGCAAAGCACAGTGGCTCGACCGGCCATTGTTCTTTTTTCGAGGAAAACGTTTTCAATATTTCCTCCTTTTTTTTGACTGCATTTAAGAGCCGCCATTATGATGGAGGTGATATCCTTGCCAGAAATTGGCGCCAAAAAATCAGACTTGAAAAATTATTGCCGTGACTTTCCATTTCATAAAACTTCCGGAACCTTTTCAAAAATAAATATGTCCCCGGAGATCTTTTGTTTGTTGTGCTTCCTTTTAAAAAAAAATAATAAAATAAATACTTGAGACATTTTAAGAAATATTTATCTTGTATTAGGTTTGAAAAAATGAGAAAAAAGGAATTCTGTAGAAAATCTTTATGTATTAAATAAATCAGATTATCAGAAAAATCTCTTAAATATTATATGGGTAAGTTGAATAAGAGGACTACCGTTTTATTTTTTATTTTTTATTTTTTTTTTTTAGTGGAAAATCCAGGGAGAAATTTGTCCTTTGCCAGGGGAGGGAAAACTACTGGAAAATCTTTCTCCCCCGAATTTTTATTTATTTTGAATCCGACTCGCAAATAGCTCATCTTTTTTGTAAATTTACACACGAGGGATTGATATTTTGGCTTCGGGGAGAGGTTTCCTTCCCCGATTGCTGACAGGTGAATCCCCCGAATGTGCACTCGGGCTGTCGTGACTGTACCTAATGCGGGTTAATTGGAAATCCCTTTGGCCGCATTACAAGAAATCTGATTCGCGTCGGCTCCACTTATCATCAAAACAAACAAATGACATTTCGAAAGCGGAAATGAATATTTGGCAGAGTTTGGCTTTGAATCGAATGCGGGTTTCACGGTTGATTGGCCGTGTTCGTTTCGAGTGGGTGGTGGAAGTGAACCCTCCGTTGATTTTCAGGTCGAAGCCTGGCAGACACTCAAACAAAAACCGATAAAGGGCGAAACAATCGAGTGAGGCCGAAGTCAGAAAAATTTCAAACTCTCGCCTATGGCAAAAACAGTGAAACATCTCCAACTAACTTTATTCAACAAAATCTAGATAATTATTTATTCAGTTTGTCAAATTTCGAATTAAAGCAAAAATTAGGTGAGTAACAGTCTCTTTTCATAAATCAGTGGTGGCCAACCTTTGACATTTAATGGGGGCCAAAGTTGAGTTTGGTGTAATTTGTGTAAATATGGATTTTTTAAATTAGTTTTTACTCCTCTTCTCATTTTCCATTTTTCTCTTTCTTCTCCTTTTCTTCTCATTTTCTCGTTCTTCTCATTTTCCTCTTTCTTCTCAATTTCTCCTCTTCTTCTCATTTTCCCCTTCTTCTCATTTTCTCGTTCTTCTCTTTCTTTTCTCTCCTTCCCCTTTCCCTCCTTTTCTCTTTTCCCCTTTTTCTCTTACTTCTCATTTTCTCCTCTTTTCTTTCCCTTTTTTCTCACTTCTCCTCTTTCCCTCTTTTCCTCTTTCTTCTCATTTCCTCCTTTTCTCTTTCTGCTCATTTTCTTCTTTTCTCTACATTCCTGCTCTCACGGCTATTGCCTTTGCCTCTTTTTCCTGGCTTTACCCTTTTTACATCATTTTACGCTAGCAGTCCCTTTGACTTCTATGACAGAATCTAAAAAAGAAGGGAAACCCAAAGTGTTTAATGGAATTCGAATGGATTCGAAAGCGTTCGCGTAAACTTAAAAATTTTGCCGAAAGGTAATAAAGAATTTCAAATTGAAAGTTATTCTAATATGAGAATAACCCTTTATTTAAAAATGAAAATGGACTAAAATCACCAAATACGTATGTGAATATAGGAATAAAAGAGCGGACCAAATGCAACACCTTCACGGGCCGTAGGTTGGCCATCACTGTGATAAACTATTTTCTAAACTAAGGCGAAATCCATTAATCTCGTAAAAAGTCCTAATCGGGGTTGCAAAGTTTGAACTCGTCCACCAGATGGCAGAGCGTTCGCCCATAAAAAAAGTCGTACGAAGCGATCGGATCGTAAATTCCGGTTTTCTCGTTCAATTCCAACCAAATGAACTGAAGGAAACCTAATTTTTCCACCTATCACTGCTTTCCAGCTTTTTTACTTTTATCGCCCGCTCGTACTTAGTTCTCAAATAATAATAAAAATTTGGATAGTTTTCGCCGTTATACGGTCACTCTTTTTCGCGTTCCAATCGGACAATTTTTCATCTCTGTGCCTCCCCTTTGTCTCTCCTTTTAAGTGTAATCACGCCCCTTCCTGAGAGCCACGTCCGCTATTTTCGAACGTTTTTCGGGCTATAAAGACCGTGTTTTATGATTGCTATATTTTCTCCTGCTTTTAAAGTATAAAAGTTTAAAGGTCGCACCAACAGTTAAAGGACGTTCCGGCAGTTTAGTCTAGGACAGGGGTCGCCAAACTTTTTTCATTATCACCCCCTATATAATTTTTCGAAATGTCTATATACCCCCACTAAGGTAATCTTCAGGTAATTAAAACAAAACTATATATAAGTACAGTAAAGAAGCTTCAGATTTTTTACTTCTTAATGAGATGAGTGCTGCCTGGTGTGTTTCTTTGCAGGGTTCGCCATATTGGCTTCGAAATTAGTCAATTTTAACGGTAAATCCCCTCGAATATAATAGAATATAATATTAAGTCAATTATAAAAATAATTTAAATTTTTACGTAAGCAGTTAGATATGTTAAGAACTGTTTTTCCTTCGAGTTCCAATTGACCCCCATTCAACCCCTTGGCTCAGATGGACCCTTAGGGGTCTATACAGACCACTTTGGCGACCCCTAGACTGTAGGGGTAAATCTTCCTTCGTCTGCTGGTCGCTGTGCGTCTCTATTTTGAGAGAAGAGGGTGGAATTCTTCTTTAAATAGTTTCGTTTGGAGGAACTCATCCGTGCGCCAATTAGGAAAAATCCGGGGTGGCCTTTTGACACTCTGAGGGTGAGTTCGAAGGCGATACAGTTCGCAGATGGGCGCTTAAAAGCATACACAAGATTGGTTTTCACGGTGGATTGAAAAGCCTCCCTTCTGTCCCTTTCTTCCCATTTGATCAGTGAACGGTTCAGACTTTAACTCATTAATTTACTAAATCAGTTCATTAAAACCCTCGCTTAGAATCTCGTCCCCGGTTCCCTAATTACTTCCAGAAAAGATTTAATCTGGAAACTCAGATGTTGCACCGGGAGAAATAAACAAATCTCCGGGAAATAATCAAGGGAAAACGAAAGAAAAAAATAAACAAGAAACCCCTAATCCCAAAATAGGTTGAGCAAACCTATGGTTTAATTAAATATTCCAGTTATTTTAATTAACGGAAACTTTTTTCCTTTTATTCATTGGCAATATTTAAGTTTTTTCTTTCCGACTCTTTTTTCCTAAATTAACTCCTTATCTAATTGTCATTCATTCCCATTCTCCGCGACTCCCGCATTTATTCACCCTCTCAATAATACCGCACAAAACAACATTTTATTTCGTTTGCGTTCGCATGAAAAGCTTCTTTTTATATATTTTCTCCTCATAATAACGTCTCAAGGTTTCGACGAGGCTTCTTCCCCCCTTTTATATTCATGCGGGAGGTGCAAAGGCCCGCGGGCAAACAATGAACAACCCCCGAACGTCGGCTTTAATTTGAGCCAACGCCGTTCCCGGCCGCGAACGGTGAAAGTAGTTAACAGGAGAGTGAATCTATAAAAGTTTGCCGAAGGGAGGGGACAGGAAATTTCTTTCCTCCTCCTCCCCCTCTCCTCTTGTTTACAGTGAGACGGTAAACTTTTCCACGGCCCTTATATCGCTTTTTGTTTCCTTTTCTTTTTACGACTGATCCAAATCTCTTTTTCCCATTTTTTATTCACAGAGAAAAGATTGGAAATCGCCCCACAAAATAATGAACGCCTTTTCGACTGTGGGGGATATTAGATATAACTGTTACGGTGTCTTATCCACCTCTGTTTGATTTTTTCCAGAGAGCTGTCCCGGGAATTTAGTCGAATGTCCAGTATTGAATGACTTTCGAGAAGGTCTGAAGAAAAGCATTTCCAACCATGTTAACATAACATCGAGAAATGAAAGCAGAGGATCGAAAACGAGTCGACTTCTCCCGCCAACGAAAGACCAAAACGAAAAAGAAATATCAAAAATGACGAAGCAGAAATCGAGCGAATGTGAGGAGCAAAAGCCATCGGTGAAAGAGGTGAAGACGACAGCTTCGAGCACTTCGAGGGGGGTAATAAGGTCCACGAGAGCACAGGATCTCAGATCACAAAGCAACCGGGATTTGCTGAAGCCCAAGACGACCGGTGAAAAGACCCGGACGACGTCCCCGTACGTGTCGGCATTGCCGCAGAAGAAGAAGAAAGGGTTCTCCAGTTCGGAAGGGAAGTCCAGTCGGTCCAACACTGGAAGTTCGGAGGAGAAGAAGAAGCAGTCGGGGAGCAAAAGCGAAAAGACGGGGAGGCAATCGTGGAAGGGGAAGACGAAAAAAGAAAAAAGCTCCTCCGCAGGGGAGGAAATCTCCCTTCAGAGACAGAAAACTCAAGAAATCATTAATCCGAAGATCGTTAAGAAAACAAGTTCGAGTCAATCAACGGTAGACACAGCAGCGGGAGACTGCGGACTCCCGCAGCTGAAGAAAAGCCAAACTTTTTTCATCTGCAAGGGCACGAAGAAGGGCGGGGGCGACGACAAAGCCAAGGAGGAGCCCGAGCAGAGCCTCTGGAACCCCCAGGACTCCCCCAGCGACGGCAACGCCACCGACGACGACCTCACCTCCCCCCAGCCGAAGCCCCTCACCCACAACGACTCCTTCTGCCTCATCGTCAAGTCGAGCCAGAACTGGTCGCAGAAGAACCGTTCGGACGACGAGAAGTGGCTGCATTACGGTCTGGCGTGCGAGGAGAGGGCGAAGAAGACGAGCGACAAGGGAATCCTCAAGAACTCCAACCACGACCTCAAGTCGGTCGACTCCCTCGAAAAAGTCGAATCCGAGAAAATAGTCAGGTTTTCCGACGAGCTTTTGAGAAACAAAAAAGTTTTGAAAAAACTCGTACGGCGAAAAAAAAGGCTCCAAAATTTCTTCACTCCTAATTGGTATAACAAAAATAAACTGTTTCAAAAATATTTGCAAATTCTAAGGGAAAAGTCTGTTCTCCTTTCTGACCAAAACGAGACCCCGGAGGACCTGAAGAGGTTTCGGGTCCCCATCCAGGTGAAGGAAAGGTACGAAGCGGAGATGTTCGGCCTGTACCCGCGAAAGGGGAAATTCTCCAAAAGCAGATCGAAAGACTCCTACAGTTTGTGAGTGTCTCCCCCGACGCGAGCGCTACCTGTGCACGGGCAGGGAAACTATCTTTTCAATAAAAATCCTTCCCATTGTCGAAAGTAAAATAACAAAAAACGAAACCATTTTTACTTCTTTTTATTCAGAGTTACTCTTCGAGACAAGCTAAACCAAGATTTCATTCAATATTTTTATTTTTTATTTTTGTTCAGTATCTATCTGTGTTTTTATATAATAGAATTTTATTTTGGAAAACACGTCGAATTCATGTTTGGTTCGAGAGAGCAATCGAAGCCATGCGAATCTTGAAAAGTTACCTAATAAAAGGGCGGCATGAGGAAAATTACTCAAGGCTGGGTTAAATCACTTTTCAAATTTCTATTCATGGAATAAATTTCTCCCGGATTATTTTGAACGAATCCTTTTTTCTTTCGGAGTTCCCTTCTTTTTAAATTAAAACATCCTGTCAATTTTAATCATTTCGAGGGGAAAGAGTTTATTCGACGACATTTTATCTGCGACTGTGTTTTTCGCATGATGAACCCCACTCTGTTTGTAAACGGTCTGCTCGTGTTCTAAAAAAGTACACTCATTTTCGAAAAAGACGCCCCCAAAATTCAGATTACAACGAGCGACCTTTCATCATTTTAGATTTTTCAAAATTCGACCTTTTGCTTTTGTTTCGCTTTTTGAACTTTTTCAACTTCTTAACAACTCGAAATATTTCTTTATTAAACTAAAATTTCGCTGAAAGAGCTTTTAATTTTATACACACATCACTAATAAAATATTATTAGAAAATTTAAATAATAAGTTTGTGCTGAACAATTAAACTCTTTGTTAACTTTCGAGCTTTTAACGTCGTACCGAACTTTCTAGAATATCACTGGATAAATCGTCTTTCGTTCCCTTTTTATCTTCGAAGGTGTTTCTTACACAACAGTCCGAAAACTTTTTTAACTGAAATTCATGACAGTTCCTTCGGGGGTTGGGGTGTGTTGGGGGAGGGAAGTTTCGCAACATCAAAAAAGATTCAATGGTAATAAATTCAGAAGCGGGCTTAACCAAATAAAAAGTTCACATGAGGGGGAGACGAACGTAAAAAAGTTTTCAATTAAAAAAAAGCAGAGGAAAAATGGCAGAAGAGTAAATTAAAAAAATTGTTTTTCGTCAAATACCAACCGCAGAGTTAATGACGGTCAATTAGAAAAAATCCAGTCCGTTTTCGAACAAAATGAACCAACTGAAACAGCATTAAAATTGATTATATCGCCAAACTTTTTGGGTCATTGGTTTTTCATTATTCTGACAAATCGGGAACGAAAGGCGAGGACGCTTTCCCTTAATGGACGCGGAGAGATGACGAGAAAAGGGAGAGGGTGGGGGTGGGGGTGAGGAGGAAACCACCCCCGTAAAGACCGCGGCTTTTTGTTGCTGCCGATTATGTTGCTCACGTGAAACGATCCTTTGTTCCCCCCCCCCCTCCCACTGTCGTTCCTCGTTTAAAAAACGAAAAAAATTAATTAACCACTCCGCTCGATTTTTAAGCTCCTGTTTAATTAATTTTTTTTAGTTATCGCATATATTTTCCTGAAAGGCGCATGATTTATGTAAAACAATGCATAACAGTTTATTTGCTCCCATAACTCTTGCAGATGTTTTCCTGCAAAAAAGCTTAATTGAGAGAAGCTTTTCAGCCCCTATTTTATAGATTGTTTTGGGAGGGAAATCCCATCGGTCGGTGTGTGCGCCTCACAATATGGACGTCCATCGACAACAAATTACTTTGGAAATTATTCTTCTCTCAACTGCACCGGGTTAAAACATTTTACTCTTGTTCGAATACGCGTATTTCCTAAATTAAAATGCATTAATAATTCATTAATTTGGGGGAAAAAATGTCGTTTGCTTTTCAGCCGTGAAAAATGGAAGCGACTGCACGACGCACTTTAATGTCGTTACAGTTGCATAGTCTTTTCGTTCAGGCGCAAGAAGACAAAAAAATAATTAGAAATTAGTTCGAATGGTGGCACTATTTTAATTCTACTTCCGGTGCTTCGAAATATTTCTATGCCGACTGCGTGGCACTACCCAAAACAACTTTCACATAAAACATTGAGAAAAGTTTCCAAGAGTGACTTACACATATAAACATTTTGTTTTCCGGGATTTTGGTCGGCGTTGTGCTTTGAGAATAACCACGGCGAGAAACTTTTTTACGACTAATCTGGTTTCTGAATCCCTCCCAGACATAATCACTTTGAAAAAATAATATTGCCAACGAGTCGCGAATCCACCTTTGGAACTTCTTCTAAGGGTGACGGAAGAGTTTTTCTGTTGGTTCGATCTTCTTTATTCTTCTCTGTGGCCGTTGATGTGAAATTGGAGGAAACCTTCCAGCGGCGGATTCTAATAAAAACGAAAAGGAAAAGAGAATAAAAATAAAAATAAAATAGAGATAATGCGAAAAGAGAAAAAAGAATTTTTAAGAAATAGTTGCAAGATTTCCCGGGAGATATGGACAAGTCAATAATTTACTGGAATCTTGGGATCTGCAATCTCCATAAAAACAAGAGTAAAAGTTAAATAAGGGTCCGCCCTCGTTAGGCGGTTCCTCCCTCAAGGTTTGAATTAAAACTCCGAAGTGTTCGATAATGTGGCCCGCACTACATTTCCCCACAATGGAGGCTTTATATGGTCTTACTTCTTCGGCTCAACTGCCGGAGTTAATGCTTCCGACTTTCAGGTTCTGGCAACCATCCGAGAAAATGTCATCGTTTTTCGTCAGAACAAAAGCAATTCACTAAGAAACGACTCACCTGTTTATGTAACTGTGCTTTTTCATCAGCATCACAACCCTTCTTTTCTTCTTCTACCTTTTTCATAAATTTCACCCTTTAAACAAAAGCCTTTCTCGATACACAGAGGTATCACACATTTATTACATAATGTTTTGTATTTGCCGAAACTAAGGTACTAAATAGCTAGCTAGAACCTACTAAATCGCTACAAAAAGTACTAAAAATTATTTTTGAATGCACCGAAGAGAATTTAAACGGGTCGTCATGTCAGCAACTGGCACAAGGGTCCGGAGCGCAGGGAATATAACTCTCTCCTCTTCTTATTTCGCTCTTGAGGTACCTGATTGCCTCCGTCAGGTAGGGTTTTTCCAGTTCTTCGTTGACCCTCAGAAGCCCCAGATTGTTTTTGATACCACACGGCCCCAATTCAATGGGGCTCGCGAAGTAGCAGACACCTGAAACGATTACTTCCGTCACTCCTCTGCAGAATTCCAATGTGAAAACCAATCGACTGTACCTGGAACGACGTTCGTGTAAACATAAGCCAAATCGATGACATCTCTTTCGTTTCTGAGTCCCCTGATGAGGTTGTTGATGAATCTGGCCGCCCCCAACGCCACGGAGAGGCGAGGGCCGCCACGGTGCTTGAGGGCCGTCACCAGACACGCGGCGCCCCTTATCTTGTCAATGAGGTAGTCGAAGACGGTCTGTAAAGGCGGAGAGGGTTGGAGATTGGGCGGAAGTTAGGGGAAGGAGGGGTGGAAGTGTTTGTAATTACACAATTTTCTTGGAGAAATGAAAAAGGAAATGAATTAGAATTAAAAATGACGTAATAAAGAAAAAAACAGTTTTGGGAAATGAATAATGGGCTCAAAGAGTCTGTTCAGGAGGGTTGCAAATGGAAATAAATAATTAATAATTTATGTTTTTAAATTGTCTTAGAAATGAAAGAGGAAACGGTTAGAAAAATGGAAGACGAACAAAATGCACGAGCCGAAGAAATTCCGTTTTTATTTTAATTCATTTTCTGCTTCTTTAATCAATTCATTTCTCATTTCCACCAATGAGCCCCCTTAAATACATAAGAAAACGATTAAATTTTCGAAAAAGCAAAAGGGTGAAAATTGAGAACCCTTTACAGAAAAAAAATGAGAACGGAAAAAAGAGTTTCAGAGGGTGAAACTTTCGTGAGATAAAGCCAAAAAAAATGGGAAAACTTGGGGTTGACTCTACGCGAATTCAAGAGGGGAATGAGTAATAGGATTGTAATTAATAAAAGCAGGAGGTAAAATGAAATAGGAAAATATGAAAAAGGCCCGAAGGAACTGCATTAACTCAAAATAAAACGATAATTATTCCGGGCGACGAACTCGAAAGTTAATTTTTGCAGAAGATGAAAACAATAAAGAAAAGTGAGTGTACTCACATTGGGTATTTCCACGCAGGGGGATGTTTGCGACAAAACAGGAACCATTGTTTCCGGACTGTGGCCACCAATGACAGGCACGAGGAATTCACCAGGATCTGCCGTTCCCCTCATCACGTCATTCGTCACAATGGAGCAGGCTCTCATGGTGTCAATAGTCGTAATTCCAAATATTTTCCTAGAGTCGTAACAGCAGGCATTTCTGTAATAAAACCGAATTATTTTTTTTGACTGACTTCAAAGCCGGGAGAAGTTGTTATCGCTCGATATCGGATTTAAAAAAAGCCCTGTTCTAGGTTTCCCCTTTGAAGCACAGGTAGCGTGGGCGATAAGTGCTCAAAAGACTTTCTCAGAGCTTTCTAATCGGAATCGGATTCGGAATGTAAAATTTAGTTCAATTCTGTAGGTTTAGAGAATCCATAGGAACATTTTCCTTTGTGTTCTTCCGAAGGAGAATTGAAAATCAATTAATGCAAAGGGTTTTGCTCATTCATTTTCGTTAATTTTTTTTACCTTTCCTTTTTCGGAATTCGCTTTATATTTTCCGCTTTTTTTTTTACTTTCAGCTTTCGTTCTGTTACATTTATTGTTTTACTTATCTCTTTCGTTTTAATGTTCGTTTATCTCCCGTAGCATTAAGTTTACATTAAATCATCATTTCGTTTTATTCGGCTCATATTAGAATTCCCATTCGTTTCGCTTTCCTTTTTTCTTTTGATAAAAGTTTCTTTAATAAGGAAATTATTCTTTTAATTTGAGGAAGTTTAAAAGAATGATTTAAGAACTGTACCACGGAGGAAAGATGGCCGAACTGTTAAGAAGAGTAAATGCGATGAGAGATAGAGACGAGATATAAATGTATTTGCTGCAATATTATTTATTTATATATTTTCATTTGTTAATATTTTACTGCTTGTTATAGCAGTATGTGTTTTTCAAACTTTTATGTTATACGTATATTTGATTTCTATTTTACTCTCTTTTTATATTATTTATTTATTTATATTTGTTTCTAGATTACTGAATTGAATAATTCCTTGCTAATTATAATATGTTAATTGGCTGATAGCTCGTTATATATCTTTTGTAATTTTAAAATTATTATTTAGGCATTTGTTCATCTATTTATGGTATTAAAATTATTATAAATATATATTCTCATATTTGAGTTATCATTTATACATGATTTACCAATTGACTTCACTACACACTAGCTCCAACTTAGGGTTAGGGGTTGTAGTCGAGAAGAAGAAAAAAGCACAACAAATGAGTCAGAACCTCAGATTAAAAGTTATAAAACTGTTCTTAAAATAACTACCAAATAAAATATGCAAATAAACAGACAAAAAAATGAAACAGGAAAATAAAATAAATAAATAGAACAAACATCAAAGAGGTCTGTAAAGGGGACTAAAAATAAAAAAATAAAAATCTCAGTATATATTTGCTAAATATTATTTATAACTACTCATTAAAAAAATAGCAGAAAAAAAAATTTAAATTTAAAATTTTTAATGTGATACAGATAATTATAATTATAAGTAAAGTTTTTATTACGATATTGTGTAAGTTAAGAAATAATGATTTGTTGAAAATATTGATAAATTTTATTGTTAAAATATGTCAAATAGATGAATGATTATTACTATTAAAAGAATGATTTTCGTTCTTTCCTTTTCCCTGAGTGAATCATAATTCAAAGCAAAACGGAGTATATTGTCATTGAACGAAATGAATCGGTTTCAAATGCAGAATTGCATTCTCTGTGGGAAATTTCAAATAAAACCTTCAATGATAATTCCAATATATAAATAAAAACAATCTTTGGTTTTCTTACAATTAAAAAGATATATGTGCACCGGCGTAATAAATTTAAAAAGGTGGAAATAAATTGGCGCCTTTGCAACCATTTCATTTAATTAATGGCCGCAAAAACCTGCGTCGGAGTAAAAGACCGACTCGAAAGGGATTACTTCCCCGCAAGTTTCCAAGCTTTTCACTGCATTTATTTGCCGGGAAACCGTTAGCATGGAAACCTCCCTTTGTTGAATAAATATTTCCAACGTAATTTTTTCCCCCCTTCCCAACTTCACGCATGTAGATTTAAACTGTCACTGCACAAAAGCCTTTTCTTGTTTATTTGCTAATTTTAAATGTTATCCATATGACGTTAGAGGGGAGGGGAGGGGGGGGGCGGGGAGGAAAGGCCAAGAAATTTTTAAACTTATTCGCTGATTAAAAAGTTTTCGTTAATGCCCAATTTTTTAATAAGCCTTGTTTTCAATATGCTCTTAAAAAGTTTTTTATTCGCCCCGAACTTAGGGAAACTCATGGTTGTTTTGCGAATAAAAACTAAAATTTCTTAGAAACTTTTACAGGATTATTTTCAAGTAAGGAAGAATATTAATTTTATGAAGTTGAGAAAAAGCATTAAAGCGACTTTGCCCCAATTAAAAGTATCTCCCGGTTTATGATTGTTTTCAACATTTTTTCAACTGTATTTTTCAACTGCTGAATCGCTTACGAGAGACCCATAAGACCAATAGTCTCCTTTTCGCATTTTATTTCCACTGGTTTTTACAGTTCTCAGCAATGGCAGTTGTTTTCATCTGCTCTGTGTTTTTTAGGTCAAAAATACCCCCGTCTTATGACAGAACGTTAAAAGGACTACTTTCAGCAACACCGAAACTTTATTTGCTTCGGGAAAACTGTCTTTTAAGGTCACCCCTAATTTGTCTTAAAGAGACCGAGGGAATTTCGGTGTCTGTTGCAGCTCAGAATTTTACAGAGATTTAAAAGTTTTAGAAAATCAATATTGAGTTGTTGCGAATGAAAATGACGAAAAATTCTAAGAGTTAATTAAGTCTTAGGGGGAAACTTGGCGAAGCATTTATTGAAATCAGTCCGTGAACAGGAAGGGGAAAAAAATAAGTAAAAAGCAGTTCACAAAAGAGATTCATTCTATTCAGAGAGCTCAACAATATTCGCTTTATACTGTATTTTCTGGAGGAATGCATATTTTGACGTCATTTCGAAAAATATCAAATGAAATATTTGCCGATCTGGAAAATTCATAAAATTTTTTTTTTCAGGAAACAGCCGCCTAAGACATGCCCTTTAAATCTCATTACATATGGCTCGGTAATTAACACTGGGGGTGAAATGGTGGAGGGAAACACGCGGAAAAGGGCGGATCCGCTTTAAGATGCAAAAATGGCAAAATAAATATTAAGTTCCTTAATTTTCAAAAAAAAAGGAGACAAACTTTTTAAGCCGTGAGGTAAAAAGAAAAGTCTTTAGGGGAAGGGGGTTAAATCATTTTTTTCATTATTATTTCATGTTTTTACATTTTTTATTTTAATTAATAATTAAGATCGTTTATTTATTATGTAAAATGTTATTTTTTTATTTATTACAAACGTTATATTAGTCAAAGGGAGAGTGAAACAAACAGTTTTTTTTTAATTCTGTAACTCACTTGAATATCTGCGACACCATTGGCACAAAACTGTTGATCGGATTTGTCAAAACTGCGACAAGAGCCGTTGGGTTAACAGCAATAACCGCCTCCGTCAGCTGCTTCACAACGGGCGCATTGTATTCAAACAGGTCGTTCAAAGACATCCCCGGGGATCTCCCGACTCCGGCACATATGATGACGATTTGGGACTCCTGAAAATCAAGTCACCCTCCATGAGCAAACTGCACCCCCAAAGAGCCAATCAGCGACCGGTCGCACTGTACTTACACACATGCACTCATAAAGGTCCTCACAACCCGAATAAGACTGGACGCGACATTTAGTGTCGATGTGGGAGAGGTCCATTGCCATGCCGTATGTGCAGTCCAAATCGTAGAGACTGATTATGTCCACCAGAGGAGACTGTTTGAGCAGGAAGGCGATGATGGAGCCGACTTGTCCATTGGCCCCGCAAATGGTCACTTTGACTTTGTTAGGGGGACAGCAGGGCGGGGGCGGGTCACACGGGGGTGGTGATGGACACGGACACCCATTCGAATACTTTCTTATTCGACGGAAGATTAAAGCTCGAAAGGGTTTACATAAACTTGTCAAATTTTGATTCAGAATTTTACGAAACATTTTGTAAAAATTTCGGCGTTACATATTTTTGTGTACTACGTCATATTTATGTGTTTACATCTCTTCAATTTCTAAAAGGCAGTGCTCAAACGACTTGTTGGATATTCCAGAACGTTATCAATTTCATTATTGAAAATTGACTTCCTCAATGTCTGAGGTTTTGATTTCACTACTTTTTGATCTGACCCACAAAAAAAACAAACATTAAGTTGAAATAAAGTGAACTGTATTTCACCAACGTTTGGGTCAGTTCAACCTTATCTCTAAAAACTTCCATTCGTTCAGGAAGAACTCTGTCTTGGATAATCCAAGAAACTTGGACAAGATAACGCTCTACTGTTTTCTCAGAATCTACGGATTGAACACTCTAAGTTATCTGAAAATCGCTCGAGGCTCTCTTTACCATTGATCTTCGGCGATGTCTCATTTCTACTTCGGAATGGAAATGCCAAACGTGATATGACATTACAGACATTTTATGCGTCCGACAAATTCACGATAGGCTCACGTTTACATATGGGTTTACAAATATTGTTTTGGATACCTCTGTCTGGTGTTCTCCTGTCTTCTCAGGTCTAATTGCAACATAAAATACTGACCAGGTTTATATGATTGGTTGTTTAGCAGTTACAAACTTCCGTCCTTTCCAATCCATTGTGTTTATAATGACAGTTACTGAATTCTGTAAAAGAAGAAATTTTTACAATTTATCCTTTGACCGTTTTGATTTTCATCAAAATCCTTCGCCTCTTTAACTTTCAATCAATCTGCGAAGCAAATGGCAAAATATGTCATTTCCGTTCGGAAAATTTAATCGTAAAAAATCCACAAATTTTCATCGCGAATATTTCAACCGTAATTTCCTACCGTTAATTTTCAATTCACTTCTCATCTACTAAGTAAAATTCACATCAATTTGTCTCAGCCGCAAATTCATCAAAATTAATAGTTAAAAAAAAATTTTTAATCCACTCCGTTTGTTTTTCCGCGCGGAAATAAAATGGGAAATGGAACTTAAAGTTTGTGATTCCCACTCAGACAAGACTGGGTTTCACATAAGTGCAGCGTAGGCAAATTTTCTTAATTTATGGTGAGAAATTTAATTTCCAGTAAGCTCAACAGGAGGGAGTCCTCATCATGTGTTTCCGCCATTTTAAAAACAAAGATCAATAAAATCTAGGGAAGTAGTTTGGCGTTCCTAGTGGAGGTTCTAAAATAGAACAACATTCTTTTTTAGAGTTTAAAAATATACGTGGTAAGCATTTATTCTTATTTGTAGGTAATTATTTACCCGGTAAAAGATATCTAATCCGCTTTTGAGCTTTGCAAGATATGTTTGACAAATGTGAGTCCAAAATGTCCGCCAAAAACTCCTGTTTTCTTTCGTTTGTAATTAGAATTTCACTGAAAAGAAAAGAGATTTTTGCTTCGCTTACTTGCCCCTTTATTACTGATTTACAGATTGAACATTTCAGTCATGCCTAAAGTCAAGGGTAAGCGAAGGTGGTGTTCTGATGTGAATTACACTTGGGAACATCTAAACAGGCAACATAAAGTGCAACCATACATGAATCAACAATTGAGAAAAGCCAAGGGTCAAGACAATCAGCAGTCACAGGTTAAAAAAAAACAGGTATAGTAAAACATGCCATATAATTCATCATTATGTCTTGAAGTGAAAAAATATTTTTATTACCATAATAAAAAAAATTAATAAATTATGTGGAATTAAATTCAGAAGCAGAGTAATTGGTACTGCCAGGCTTGTAAAGTGATGCTGATATCAAAAGACCATGCCAGAGTACATTATTATTCAAGAAGACATCAGAAAATACTTAATCAACAATCACTAAGGATTGTTAAGGTTAGGTAGGTATTGAACCCCATATTCATGTGAGGAAATATAGCAGTCAGAGCAGAATTAGATAATTCTACTGTATATGTGTTTGTCTACAAATCCACATGTAACCCCTTTATCACACAGAGTGCTTTCTGTATAAATGTATAAGTTTTTTATGACCATAAGCCAAAAAGACATAGTCTTTTTTCAGTCTAAATTAGTGTTTTTATTTCAGCAATGTGAAATCTGAAGATGTGAAGTATGAAAATGTGAAATCTGAAAATGTGAAATGTGAAAATGTCAAATGTGAGGGCCAAGATGAGGACCAAAAATTTGATTTCAAAATAAAATCTGAGTTGGAACTTGAAATTCCATCCTTTGGTAAGTTGAAAAAAATATTTAATTTTTAAATGGTTATAATAGGCACTGTTTTGATGAACAATTGCACATTGGCAGTGATCAAAACTGATCTCACTGGTCTTCTGTGTGGACTTTTTCTCTCATGTTTTTTCCATAACTTCCTCTGCAATGGAATACAAAGGTCAAAACCTCTGGGGTTCAATGGGTACATGCTTTATATATTGGGTTAACTCCCAATATGTGGGCATCCCCTTGAATCAAAAGCTATACAGAACATAATTAGAAACTTAGGGGTACACTGCATGTCAGCAACCTGGACAGTAATTAGGGTTGGGTGACACATTTTCCTTTGGGAATTAATTAACTGAAATGAGTTACAAAAAAAATTGAAAATATGTGATTGAAAGGTTATAGAAAACTGCAGTCCAGACTGCTTTTTTCCATCTCTGAGTGTAACTGCAGAGGATTATGGCGGGGTGAAACCGTTCAGGAGGCGGGACGGACTGAACTCCAAAACAACAGCGAAATAAAATATTAAAAAACATAAAGAAATAAAATTTACCGGTGGCGCTTCGAATTTCTTCATGCACCACTTGCTGGCATTAGGGCTGGGAAAGGAAAGGAGAGCAAGTGGGAAACCAAAAAAAAAAATGATTAAGAAACTCAGCGGTTAAACCAAATTTGAAAAAATTCAAAACGTGGGTATTCAAAGCGAAAACGGTTAACAACATGATAACGGTTCTTCTCGCATCCGCTGTTTCGAAACATCGATCAATCGATATAATTCGATTAATCGATGTTTCGAAACATCGCGGCGCGAACATCGAGAAATGATATTAATTTATATAAAACATTGGAGTTTAAAATGCACAAAGGAGAATCATCTAAATATTTAACAGTAGTTTATTATTGTTCAATAAATAAATATAACAAATAATAATATTCACAATAAATAAAAATATTATTTAACAAATGTACATTTTTTAATAAATAATTTTCCACCAACAGATAGAGGCAACTTTCTGGAACCTGAAGAGGAAGAATTTCCAATAGGAATTCCGCAGAACACGTTTTCCCCCGGCGATTTTACCACCTACATAACGCCCACGGGAAAATACTACTGCCACCTGTGCAACCGCATGGGGCAAAACAAGTTTCAATTCGAACAGCATTTGAACAGCAGAAAACACAGAATTAAAGTTGGCAACGCCATCAGAAAAGCCGACAAGCTAATAGGTTCACATTTCACCATTCCCATAACAAAATTACTTCCGAAGCACTCGTCGATTGATGACGGGTGTAATGATAATAATCCAAGTTCGTTCATTAAAAAAGAAAAAGTAAGCGATGACGGTTGTAATGATAATAATATAAATTCGTTCATTAAAAAAGAAAAAGTAAGCGATGACGGTTGTAATGATAATAATATAAATTCGTTTATTAAAAAAGAAAAAGTAAGCGATGACGAGTGTAATGATAATAATATAAGTACGTTTATTAAAAAAGAAAAAGTAAGCGATGATGAGTCTCCGTGAGTTTAAATCTCGTTCAAATTATAATAAACTCACGTCTGAAGTTATTATCATAATGTTACTTTTTTATTACTTTTTGTATTTGAATTCTCATTATAAAAAATGTTTCACTAAAGTCGGATGCATATCAGAATTTTTTATTGCTTGTGTGTGGGTGTTCTTTCAAATGTTTTCCCATTAAGAAAAAACGTCGGAAAAAACCAAAATGCCTCCTAATTTCCGGTTAAAAACAACGGGAAATAGAGACTATCTTTTTTGCACGCCAAAGGTCAATATTTTCCTTTATTTGATTAACCAAAATGAAGGCTGTCAATGGATTTGCCAGCGAGAGGAAACAATTCGATATTTTAATTGGAAAAACACACTTTGTATCTACAGTCCGTGGGAGTTCATTCCCAGGTGCTGATAAAATAACGGCGTCAAAGAGAATACTTATTAAAAATGACCTCAGGAAATTGCAAAATTGCAACTTAATTGACTCAGGTGAAAGAGTGAATGAGAATGCAAACAAAAGCAAAGGGTAAACGAACGATGTGATTTTGAACTCCAGAGAAGATTAGTTTTCGCACTCGTCCCATTTTTTGCTGTCTCTTCCATGCAATTTATCGTGCTGAATTTAGTATCCATAATATTAAAATGGAAATTATAAAGTGCGAAAAATTAGTTTTACAGTCGTCAAACCGGCACAATCGAGATGCTACGGAAATAACAGTTTGGAAAGGTCCGTTTGAGGTCATATTAATGTGACCTGTGACTCTTATTAAGATAAACGAAGTGAGATTGGAAAAAATGTCTGAGAGTAACAATCAGCTGGGTTTTCGGTATCAATTAGCACCACCCAAAGTAGGAACAAATAGAGGCCAAACAAAATGGCGGTTGTTAGAGGTCACCAATAGGATCACGAACGTTGAGATTCGTTTCCGGTTCTCTGTTCGTTGGCATCAGCATCCGATCGTCCTGACCTCTTTGACGATCTTTTTGGCTTCGTTTCGGTTTTTGTCCTCCTTCTGGTTTGTTTACTCTGCTTTGCAGATTTCCCAGGAGCCTGCGTCGGGGATTTTGCCTGCGGCATCAGCAGTGGAGAAGGAACCTGCTGTTGCGGCTGCATAAATTGCTGTTGGCCTTTCTCCGGCTTTGTCTCCTTCTCCCTCAGTTCTTGATGGGTGACTTTGTAATGCGTGATCGGTCTGTGAGGCACGTTGAGAATCATGATCGGGCTGTTGGAAATATCGCTGTTTTTGAAGTTGAATACCTCCCGGTCAGCAAAACGGATCCGTTTTCTGGTGATGGGCATGTTTTTCAGTCTTAAGGTTTCCTTCTGATCGCTGCCGAATTGATGCCAGAGTTTTATGTCTTCGACTGGTGCACTTGTTGTTTTTCTAAAATTGGGTCTTGGGAATATACCCTTCGCTGTTGTTTTTGACGAATTCTTCTTTTTGTTTGATTTCCTTTTTGTTTTTCGTTTATCTTTTGCGGATTTTGCTTCTGGATTCTCACCGATTATAAATTCTCTTCTGCTGAGAGAATTTTCGTTTGTTTGAGGAATATCATAGTTTTCGTAATAATCTATCGGGTGTTGCTCTGTGTGATTTCTGTTTCCAACTTGATATGGTAGTCTCGGGTGATTTGGATTTGTCAGACGGTTAATGAAGGGGATGTAATTCACCAGGAAATTCGTCATGGCGGTAATCATGTCAGGGACGTTGATCTGAATCGGAAAATAAGGGCTGTTCTCGATGGCGTCTCCGACAGCACTCCAGAATATTTTGATTTCTTCCGTTCTGTTTCCGTTCTGAGGCTGTTGAATCGGTCTCCTGTACTGATAATGCTGTCCTCCGTAGAAGAAAACTCCGTTTTCAGTGACCGGTTTTATCGGGAAGGAGAAGTGTCCGGAAGTCGTCGTGATGAGTTCGAATTTCCCCGTGTCTTGGTTATACAACGCGATTTTTTCTTCGGTTTTCACCGGAAGTTTCGTCATCTTCGTGTCGTTGATTTTGGGTCTCATTGTGGTCGTTTTCACGCTGTCGTTCATCCTGTAGAATTTTTCCTTTTCGTTTATTGTTCCTGCCACCGGAAGCGGATCGTTGACGTCGTCGAGCAAATCCGCGAACATGTCTTCCGCGGTAAAAGCCATGAATTTGCCATTCCTGAAATGTCCCGTCCTGTTTAGTTGCAATGCAATTCAAAGAAGAAAAAGGACTTTGAAATGACGACTCACCGGACTGTTTTCTTCGCCGGAATGGCCAAAGTCCTGCCGAGAATCAGCACCGGTAACAGCAGCCGAATTATCTATTCAGAGAAAAAATTGATAAATCTCATTAGTTTTTCTATCTTTCTTGTTTTTCCACCCCTATAAAGAAATTAAGGGTGTTTACACCAGTAAGTATTTAAAAAAAAAGCCGTCAGCAAGATTATATTTTATGGCAAAAATAGTACACTTATTTTTATAGTATAATATTTACTTATTACATTATTATTTATTTATGCATTTTATTCATATTATTTATAAATTAAATATGAACCAATTGTTATTGAAAATTATAAATTTATTTTTAAATAATCAGAACTATTAATGAATTTTTTGAAATAGATAATTTAAAAACTTCGCTTTAAAATAGTTCAGAAAAGGAGGTAAGATTTCATTATAATTTATTTTAATTTTTTTTTATAGTTATATTTGATCCTCTTATATTTGAGCCTCTAAAGGGGGTTATAAATTACAATAATAAATCAAAATAAAAATAAATTAGTTAATAAAAAATAAATAAATACAAAATATAAATAAAAAAAGACATTTATGATTATAAAACGAAAATTTTTACAAATGGAAAATACACAAAGAAAAAAACTAATGATGAAAAAATTAAGCGAAAGATGTGGAATCTAGAAGAAATTCAAGAATGTAATTGATTAACCTCTCAATAAGGTCATTTCAAGAAATGACTAACTAATTCCATGAAAGTGGACCATCCCACGCAAATAAGTATAATCTTACCCCCAACTGTTCGAATTTGCAGAAGAATTCTCTCGAGTAATACAGATAAAATAGATGGCACGAGGCTCTCCAAAGCCGCCTTTGAAATTATACTGAGGTTATCACTTTCTACGGTCGAACAAAATGAATAGTTTTTCCATATAATAGATAATTGAAATCATCGTTTCAAATAGATAATAAAGTCATTATTGTTCAATAATGCAATGCCCAGATGACGTTGTATTACTGCAAATGCTTTTATTTTTAAATAATCCTGACCTTTTTAATCACATTCTGAATTCTTTATATATTGTTCTTGAAAATAAAAGTAAGAGAAATCAACTTGTTTTGCCGGTGTACGTAATTTATGGAAAAAATTTTATTGCACTCGAGGAAACTGGTTGGAAAAGTTCGAGTTTCTTTGCCCTCAAAGTCACATGTCAGTTTCGAAATGTTCGTTTTTATATGGCGGACACTTCTTTATATTCAATCAATCACTGTATTTGCTTTTCGAGAAGTCTAAAAATTAATAGAAATGAATGATAAAAATTTTTTAATTTTAGTATTTGTTATACAATCCTTTGTTTACAATTTATAATTATATTTTGATGTATATTATAACAGTATAAAATCTCTACATCTCGTATCTACCGTATAATCTCTATAAATTGTATAATTCTCTATAATCGCATAAATCTCTATAATCACATAAAATCTCTACAAATCGTCTATATCGTAATAAAATGAGTAAATATATTCATAAAATTACAGTACATTGGCATTTGAGTAATTTATTTCAGTAAATTTTTAGGTTTGTTTTTTGTCAGAATTTAAAGCCCAAAAAAGGAAACATTAAAAGCAGAAATTTCTCTGAATTAATTTGCATACTGAAAAAGACAAATACTATGTCTTAATAAAATCAGGCTCCTGAAAGTTCGCCTAAGACAACTCGTTGAAACTTGAAAATTGAATAGAATGGCAGAAAAAAAATGAGATTAAGGGCATACAATGAAACACATTGCCGTGAACTTGGAATGTGAGATGATTATAATTATTGTTATAATTTTAATATAAACATCCGGAAGTTTTACAAAAAAACGAGGGTAACTTCAAAGCATTTTAACGGAATTTCTTTTTTCGAAAGTCAAAATATCCGAAAAAATCTTTTAATAATCATTAACATTTTTCTTTTTTTTTTTAATTTTAAGTTTCTCTTTTTTCTTTAATCTTATTCGGTTTTTTGCTGTATGTAATAAAAATATTGCAGAGTAAATTATTTTTTGTATCCTTTCAATCTTTCAGTTCGCCATTTTTTTTCGCCTCAGTTTTTTTCTCTTTTCCAGTCAAATTAGACATTCAAGGTTAGATAAATTCCTAAGAAGCTGAAACTTGCTGAAATTGTTCAGACTATATTTATACTTAAAATATCAAAAGTCCTGAAAAGTCGGATGTTGGGGAAAAAATTGGGGAGGGTCAAAGGTTAAATAATTTAGTTTCTCGTCACTTTCGGCAAAACGGTAAGTTTTATCGTAAAAATAGCTCAGATAAAAATTGTAGATAAAATTTTCTACAAAAAATATGTCGTATTTATTTTTAATTATTCTTTTTATTTATCTAATTATTATATTATTAATTATATTCAAAAAATATTTCCTTTTATGAGCCAAGATGTTTTGTTTTTCAGTCTTCTTTTAAACCGCCAAAATAACTACTTAATAAATGATTTTTAACGTTTGTATTTTATTTAACTTCGGTCACTCACAGTAAGAAAAAACATTTATTAATATAAAAAAAATTTTAACACATCGAAAAGTTCGCGGTGAGAAATTTTAATGATATTCGGGAACCCCGAGGTGTTTTAAATTAACTTGCAATCGGGTATGTGTCTTATTTGATTAAACACCTAGATTTCTGGTCGAAATAATTATTTATTATCTCCTCTTCACCTGTTTTTGCAGTGAGTGGGTCACTAAAAGTTTTCGGTCAGTGGGTTCCGCCCAAAGAACCATCGGTGTGGGACGAAGGTTTAACGGTCTGTGCAAAAGAAAATCTTCACTTCTGCAGGAAGTTGGACATTCATGTGAAGACATAGTTTGCTTTGCAATGCGATGTTTCTACTTTTTGTCCTCTTTTTAGAACAAGACGGAGAGGGCGGGACCTCCCAGGTCGTTTTAAACGAAGGTATAAAATTTCAAACGTCCGAATCAAAAGATTTGTTCAAGAATAACTTCTTCAAATACTTATAGAAATACTGATTAATTTAATTTCAGCAAAAGCATCGAATACTGAACATTTTAAAAATAATTTTTTAGAATAATTAGATTTTTAAATTATATTTAATAGTAATAAGAATTAATTAGAATTTAGATTAAATAATTTTTTAGGTTTCAGCTTATGTCAAGTCTTTCAAGAAAAGGTTTCGTTTCAAATAAAAGGGTTAAAATTTTTTCCGTGAATGCATTCCCTAAGAAACTTTTTTCGATAATACATTATTGTTATTATATTTGCTGAAGTTTTATGCATTACTTTTAACGACCAATAAAAACTCTGTCAATGGTCGAATCACAATTAAATACGATATTTTGGTTGGCGAAATGAAACAAAATATTTCCACATTAACACCTACCGTTATGTGCACACACTTCATCACTTGCCCACAATTAACCTAAACTAATAAATATAATTAAATAATAAATTAATAGTATTGACCGGCGCTAACTTGACCTACGCGAATAACGATGCGAATGCTACGATGACTCCAGTCATCTGACACAAGAACACTGTTAAACTTGTTGGTTTCATTTTCATTGAAATGTGGTCCAGCGCCTTTCGTCTGTTTATCATATCTCTCCCCCACCGTCCCTTTATGCACTTTTACATCTTTTGTCTGAACTCTGTGTTATTCTCCATGAAAACATTCATCGACCGTCGTTACACTGAAGGTATTTAATTTTATCGTATTGGGGCGATCAGTTTAGGATTATTGTTCTTCTGAATGCTTATTTCTCTTTCCTGAGGACTTACTTTGACCTCACTTTTATATCCTGTGTCGTTAAACTTCGGATGTCGTTAGGGCTGATTATCAATATGCCGGTCATTCAATTATGTGAAATTTTAAAAATAGGTTAGATAACTAATGAATAATTTAACTGCAGTGATAAACACACAATTGTTATCAGTTACAGCGCCCGAGGGGAAACATCTTCTTTTATTTCTAAAAGTTAACGTTTTCAAAAAGCCCCCAAAATCGTCTTTTGCACTTCACTTAAGTCAGGAAAAAAACGCTTCGTTAATTTTACACTTCTGGAATTTACATTCTCGTCCAGAATTTCACTCGGTCATTCAAAGCTTCTTTGTCTTTCCCAGGTCGAATTCGAATGTCGGTCGTTTAAAAAATGACGCAAAACACTTTGGGACTTATTAGTCGAAAGATATCTGTCAAGTCGCGGATATGATGAATTGCGTTTGTTGCTATAATCGAGACAGTCACCACACCTTTTTGCTTCATTATAACGGAACCTGATTTCCGTGAAGCCATCACTTCTTAATATTAAGAGGAAATTGCGGAAAAAAAAAAAGTTCAAAGCAGTTGAAACAGTATTTATATTAACGAATTTAATAAATTATTTTTTTTTATATTAATATCACCGCTATCCCAGGCACACCATGGAAAGTTCCTCTTAAATCTATGCCACAAATAACAAGTCGATGCTCCAAAGCAAATTCTTCGAATATAACAACTCTATTCTGAATAAACTCAATCGTAAAAAAATCTTAAGATGGTTTTTTAAAATCTCAATAGTCTTAATGCGATTGTTTTTGAATCTCGCTCCGAATCGTAGAGCAGAACACACGTTTTAACAGCTTTCTTGCAAATTAATTGGTTTAACCGAAATGGAAAACTGAGAGGCGGTTCATGTCCGGTTAGACATTTTAATTGATTCGTGTTAAATCGCAGTTTAACATATTATTCAAAAGCGTTTCCGAAAGGCTCATCTGCTGCATCACCGCTCGAAACCTAAATATATTACGAGATGGCGGTGCATCTGCTTCCTTTTGCCCCGAATATTAAAATTAATTCTAACTTCACAGGAGTGCTCCGATTGGTAAAACTGTGTCGGTAACGCCAATGTAATTTCTTTCCCCAAAGGATAGTTAATGGCGATTCGAATTTGCATTAATGTGTTGTGATTTGCCTTATTTTCCAATTAAGGCTACTCATTAATTGATCCCGCCTCCTCAATTTCTCCGAAAAAGACTCTAACTTGAAGATATCATGCAAAATTTATCGTAACGAGTTGCCCGAAACAACCGGAGAATAATTTTTTGCAATTCACTTATTTATAAGGGCAGTGTTGAATTTGTATGAGTCGGTAATTTGACGACCGTTAGGCCTTGCGGTTCGTTGCCCCCTCGTCGTCAATTATAAAAATTATTTTTATTCATTTTCAAAATTATAACTGCAGTTCTAAAATTCGCACGAAAATAATAAACGTTTAGAGTACGATGAAACTTTAGAATGCGATTTAGTTATATCCATTTATAAGAGATGTGAAATTTTGACCAAATTTTTTCACGACACCCATTGTAGGCATGGCAGTCATATTGGATTGATGTTGAATCTGATTAATGTAATCGGATTTGCAATCATCTACTTAAGCTGTCACGGACAGAAAGTAACCCTTTAGGTTGTTGGAATGGAAAAATACTGATTTTTTTGGTGAGCTTGAAAAGCTGAAAAAAATCAATCACCTCTTCAGACACAATCAGGTCGAAGCACAAAAATTAATTACATAGAATTTGGTCAAAATTCGTACGAAAAATCCTTTTTGCTCCTCTCTCGAAAGGCTCAAAAATCACAGACTAAAATATTATATGAGTTTTAACCCTTTGCAGTCGTATAAAATTTGTGTATGGGTATCTATTGATCGGAATTAATTTCTTTGGAAAGAGCAGGGATACATATACATAATATTCAGTAATATTTAGTCATATTTTAACAAGAGAGAATCTCTAATTACTCAATACAATTTATAATATATTCATTGTATCTTTGCACAACTTTTGTTTATATTAAATTTTGTTATCTCCAATTGTATTAGTTGATGAAAAGGTTTAATAGAAATACAGGAAAAGTTTAAACTGATATAGGAATGCATACAGTATAAGATTCGTATATATTCGTATGGTTCCTTGCTCTGGTGGCTGAGAGTACACTTACGACCGCAAAGGGTTAAAACCCCTCAATAGGTTACAAATGAAACCCTAAACACATCTACTGCTGCCATCGGACCGCCGCATTAAATTTTTATATAATTAAAAAACATTATAATTTGTTAAGTGTAATGTAACATTACGGAAAGGATAATAACTCTACTCATGAAATTACAATTCCTTCGCTTACAGTTTGTAAGCCTGTCTCATCATTAGATCGAAATAGATGTCCTCGTCAATAGAAGCGCTTATTCCGGCATAATAGTTTATAAACTCTTCTTCGGTCACCTACGAAGAAAACAAAGAAAAGTGTTAAGCAACCGAATCTGTGATAGTATTAGAGATAAAGAGCAATAGTGTAATCCCTTTGTAACACCTTTTAGGAGATTTAAATTAACGTAAATATTTACAATAGATAAAAAATCTAGTTCCGAAACGCACTGACAGTTAAATATTTAAAAATGTCCAGTAAATATATTCTCTTTAAAAAAATTAGGCGGGTTAATTAATTAAATCGCTTCTGAAATTTTGGCCGGGAGGGTGAAAAGGCTGCTCACTCGTGCCCTAGACTAAACTTAATTCCGCTAATAAGATGATATGGTTTAATTAAGGTGAGTCTTAGTCTGGAGTTAATTGATTAGATCCGCATTGCGCACATGTCTCCTTAGCTTTCGGTAATGATAACGGCAATCGGAAAGAATTTCATTGATTTTTTTTGGTTTCGAAGTGAATGCGAAAGCAGAAATAACTCACTTTTCCGTCCTTCGTTTTTTCATCTTCGAAATTGGATAGGAATTTTTTAAATATTTGATCTTCGGTTTCTTCCCCGCTTTTATATTTTGGATTAGATCTCACTGAAAACGTGTTTTTGAGGTCTTCACTCGTTATGAAACCGTCTCCTGTTTTATCCATTTTTTGAAAGGCTTCTTTGATTATTCGGAGTCTCGTTTGTGACATTGGCGGCTGAAATTTAGAACAGAATTTTAAAGAATGCTTTGATGGAACCTTTCGTAATGCTAAGGCTAAAATTATTGTAATCAAATTTCCCAAGAAACGAGTAACGTACTGAGGCAATAAATAATAAAGGATATTAATTGCTGCTCGTCTGATCCCACTGCTGCTTACTTAGTTTTCAAAATTCCTCTTGAAATTCGTTTCAGTTTAATTAACTTTTCTAAGCACACTCTTAAGAAATTAGATTAATTTCAATGAGTGATTTACGGATGAGCTGAACGAGCCTACGTTTTTTCCCCGACTTTGATCGATCAATACTTTCATTCATTGTTTCTTTAATTTAGAAAATGTCAAAAATCCCTCACGAGATGACATTAGCTTAAAGCGATTTACCCTAATAGCTCTTAGAAATTCGTCCATATTGACTGAACCGCTGTTATCGGTGTCGAACCGGAGGAAAAGCTCTTTGGCTTCTTCTTTGGTCAGACCCATACCGCTTATCCCATTAATGAATTCTTCTTGGTTTAAATTCTTGTTGCCGTCATCGTCCAATCGTCTGAACATTCTAAACAGAGGAAAACAAATTATTCAGACTGAATTTTGAGGATTTCAGTGGAAGACTGAATTTTTGGAAGTACAGTGGAGCCCATTTTTAAATTCTTATGGTGTGAAATGAATTAAAAGAATATTATCGGTATCAAAGGGTTGAAAATGTGATGAATTAATGTAGTTATGAATGTGTTTAAAATATATAATTTACTAAGCAACATAAGGGTAAACTTGTTCGGCAACCACATAAATTATATTATGGAAATATTATAGAAATTATAGAAATAATATTTTTCTCCGGGTTTTTTATTATTTAAGGCACACGAAGGAGATTGCTGCAGCTTTTACCTTGAAAAATAAATAAAATTATTGCCTGAGCCTTTTTACCATCGATTGTAAAATTTACCGACGATCGGTATCCCAAAGGAATGAAAGAAACCGAAAAGAAATCATAAATTATACAAACATTGCCAAACTAAATCGAAAGTAATTACGAACGGTCAACTGAATAAAAACAGAAGACCCAACCTCAGTTATACATTAAAATGGTGTTAGACAGACCGAAACCACTCATAATCTCTTCAAACATTTAAACGGTTGATGCTTTGCGATTTGCTCGAAAGTTCGCCATGGAGACGAAAAGCTCGGAAAACAATCAAATTATAGATTGATTTCCGTCAATAACATACATGACTCCCGTTTTCGTCGGTGGGGTTGAATTCATTTAATCATGGAAATGAAAAAAGGTGAGAAAAACGATTTCAGCATGAGATTAAATTGACAAGAAATCGATACGGATCAATTTAATTTGATTGGTTAATGATAGCCCGCATGTAATTCCGGGTGTTTATAAAACAAATTGACTAAAAGTATGAGGAGAAATTTGAGATGATGAGAATGCAGATTTTACTGCCCTGCGCTCGAAAATATATCAGATGGGCAGACGCCTTATATATAGTCGCATTTTTAGAACTAAACCGGATATTATTTACAGGAGAATAAGTGCAGTTATTTGTTTCCGGCATTTTTATAACTAAAAAGTTAAGTAGGGTACTTTTAACAATGCGAGATTTATGCATCCTTTCTTTATTTTTGACTGTGGTTATTGGGTTTTGAATGGTTTAGTCAGGTTTTGCTCTTGTTGCTGACTTCTTCTGGAGTTAGTACGTTTAACTCCCCATCTTTTCGTATTTTAACCCCTTGAGTACAGATTTATTTGGAGACTTATGTATTTGGAACGGATTTAATTTATTGCTGTATGGATTAATACTTAAGAACAATACATTGTATTTGAAATATGCTTATATTGGTGGTATAAATATATTTTACGGCGATCAGCGCACACTAACGGGGGGGTTGTCGAAAAAACCAACCCTTACTTATCAAATTCAGATGAGTCTGACTCGTCAAATGTGCCCAAGGGGTTAAAGGAAATGAGGATACTGTTGTTTTTTGTTCAGAAAACGAATGAACTTGGATTTTTGAAAAAATACTGGTTCGGCAACTGTTTTCAGATTCATTCATCTCAGCAAATAATTTTAAAGATCACGAAGACTCGCGCAATTCAAATGAATTCATCACAAAATTTAATTTAGAAATCACAGACACTGGTTCCAGGTGGTACACTAAACTTTATTGATTTATTGATCGAAACTCTGAGTTTAGGTCAATGCTGAAAAAATTTTCCTCTTTCTCCGCTTAGTAAAAACTACAGAGCAGTTCCGTTGGTTATTTAAATAACAGTAATATTATAAAACCAATAGAAATTTGTTTTATGGTTTAAACAGGTTAATGCTCTGCTTAAGGAACCTAAAATCCAGGCGGTGTTCGTGATTTCCGAACCGTATTAATTGAAATTTTTTCAAATTTGGTAAATTCCCCGCCATTTTTCTTCATTCTACTTACTGCCTAAAGGCCATTGCAAAAAAAGTATTCCCTTTAGAAACTGATAAAGCCGCATTGTATTCGCTTTTACCTCTTTGAGTACTCGGAAATGCCGTGACTGCGAATATGGAAATTCACTTAATTTAATATGAATTTAATTCCTTTCGATTCCATTGGGATGAAATCAAATTCAAGCATCGGAATCTTTTTAATCTTAACATCCACGTGTCATCACGTGAATGAGGTTAGAGTGCACTGGAGCATGGAGGAATGGAAATTACAGAATGGAAGAGAGCGGAATACGAGGGAATTCCACAAATTATGTCCCTGAGTAGAGACAAGGGCAAATGGTTATGTTTTAATCGGGGAAATATTTCTCCCTCTATTGAATATTGTTTATAATTCGGTTTAAAACACCCATTGCAGAAGCAAATTTTCGCTGCAGTCAAAAGGTCAAAAGGTTATTCCCCCCACGAACTTATTGTTCATTCATTCCATTCCACAATTCATAAAAAGCTTTTCTTTTAAATGGCACCTTAAAATATTACAATATTATTACAAAAAATGTTATTATAAATTATTACAATTATTACAAAATTATTACAAATTAATATTATTTATATTATTTTTAAATTACTTCAATTAATACTTTACAATTACCTTAAATTATTACAAAATATTACAAAATTACTACAAAAAGCTTTTCTTTTAAATCGCACCTTAAAATATTACAATATTATTACAAAAAATATTATTAAATTTATATTATTTTTAAATTATTCCAATTAATACTTTACCATTACCTTAAATTATTATAAAATATTACAAAATTACTACGAATTATTACCAAAATTACTGACAAAAAGCTTTTCTTTTAAATCGGACCTGAAAATATTACAATATTATTACAAAAAAATATTAATACAAATTATTACAAATTAATATTATTTATATTATTTTTAAATTATTATAATTAATACTTTACAATGACCTTAAATTATTATAAAAAAATATTACAAAGAAGGAAAGTAATTGAAATGCTTTGTCGCTAATTCTTTAATTAACAAATGGAAGTCGTTCACGAGATATTATTTAAGTAATTATTTTGTGTCCGAAAAAAACCCTTTGACCTTTAAAAGTAATGTTTATCCGAATTAAAACAAAATGACAATAAATCCTCTTAATCGTACGGAGGAGACATACTCCCAGGGGCGTTTACTCCATCGCTAAGGACCGGTTCAAATACTGTTTTATACTCGGGTCACCGATCTGTGAAATTATACCCAAATTGAATGAATCAAAGGCAGAAGCACTCACCTTCCAAGGCCCAATATTCCTCCAGCGCCTCTGGAAAGGCACAACAGCCGCAGCTTTTCCAAAGAGTCTTTCGCGTTGGGAGCCATTCGAAGACTTTTGCTCATCATCTCCTCTTCATCTCGTGTCAAAGCGCTTAGAATTTTACCAGCAATCATTATATCTGAAATTATTAAGAAATATAATTGAACTAATTAGCGAAGTGGTAATGAGAAATTTCATGTGACCCTTTGGACTCAAATTTTGATATGGATTTCCGGGTGGGAATTGAATAGCACTTTCCAAAAGGATGGAATTGAGGTTTTATCTATTGTCATAAAGGTACAAGATTTTTGATAAGGTACGAGTTATCATATTTCATGTTCTCAATCTCTACGAGATTTGAGGTTCCTGGTATCTCTTTTTTATCATATAGGTTTCAAGTCAATAAAATTTTACTGCAAAGCGAACTTAAAAACAAATATAATATTATATTGAAAAAAAATCGAATTATAAATTTGCCGGAAAACATTTTTTTAAAGTTTTCGGGTTTAGATGTCGTTGGCGTGTTGTTTTCTTAGACAAAGAAAGACCACACTACTCACCCTCACAAAATTTCTGTGTACTGAATAAATTCACCGTAAAATTGAGTACATTTACCGCGACATAAAATGCATCGAACAGAAATGGAAAGACAGAGGAAATGCTAGGATAACCAGGTGACGCCTTTACACATCCCCGGAGTCTGCGTCAGTTTTTAGACAGGTTCGGATTGGCACATTTCTATTTGGAGCTTTACTTGGGAATCGTTATGGAAAGCGAATACCGTAATTTTCGTTTGCCGACGTACAATAATTAAGACAGTGGTTTCCAACGTGTGGGGCGTAACCCCTTGGGGGATCACGAGACTGTTGCAAGGGGGACATGTAGCTGCTTCCAAAATATATATTCTTTTTTTGTTCTGTTATTATATTTCTACATAGTATTGTATATTATTTTGTAGGTCATTAAATAAATTATATCAGTTGAGTATTTATGAAATTTGATTTTTAGATAAATTAACGGGACACAGCAATTTGTTTTTTAAAGGGGGCGCCGGTACAAAAAGGTTGGAAACCACTGAATTAAGAGGCAGTACTTAGGCTTTGGAATATCATAATACCTCTAAGTCGAACTAAATCAGTCATAAATCGACTGTTGCATTTTTATACAGAAATTTCATTCCGTTGAATGTACTCGTTCCTGTATGAAGATGAAGATGAAAAGTACCAGATCACATTAGCTTTTAAATCGTGCTAGGAGTCCCAAAAGAAGCAGCCAACCCTAACAGAACCTAATCAGCGAACTTTTCGGACCATCGTTTAATCGTATTTATCGATCAAACACTCACTGCAAAAAGCAGATGTCATTCGCTTTATATGATTCTATCAGATGTGTTGACATCAATACACCCACTAATTTTCCTTGAGATTATTATTTTTTTTTAAATCCCTCCTCTTCTTACGCACATCTTCACCGTTTTAGAACTTTTTATTCCGAGGCTTCAAAGATACCATTTATTTCTGTATCAATACTGTGGAGTAAACATACAGAAAAAACGACTTCTGTATTTCTGGAAGAATAATTCTAATAATTCGTACTTTTATTTATCTTTAAAGATTATCTCTCTCACATAATTTACTCCCTCGCTCCTCCTTGAAAGCTTATAAAAAGCTCCCGATGAAACCTTCAGGTCTGTAAAAAAGTAATTGTTGTTTCCAAATGCGCAATTATAGGTTGGGCGAACAAATAATCCTACAACTGTAGATGACAATGAAGGCATCAACGAAAATAACTTTATAATTCGGCCATCACTTTTTCTGGAAATTAATTCAAAATTCCATTGCGGGAAATTCAGAGTATTTCAGTTGTAAAACTGTGAGTTTTTATTATCATAAATATTGGAAGACAACGAAAAGACTTTCTAAAGAGACCCAAATTAAAAGTTTACAAGCAGTTCCCTTCTCCGATGTGTAAATAATTTACATTATAATAATTTTGTTAAGACTCTTCTGTGACACCTGGGATATGAGTGCAAGTGCTCACGGAATAATACAACAAAGGCCGCTTTTATTGTGTTTTTTAGGTTACAAGAACATTGTCTGTTCTGGCCACTGCATCAGAATTCTCAACGGTCATGCAAAAGAATAACGAAGACCTGTTAGAGCCTAAATGAGACTGATTCACAATGTGCCTGTTGATTTAACTCGCTTCATGGCGTCTTCATTAATTAGCTGAAAATAATTACTTTTCTCCTATTGAAAATATTTGTTAAAAATCTGTATAACGCACAGACTTTTTCTTTCTCTAAATTCGACTTTAAAAAAAAATGCTTTTCAGTTTACAGAATTTTGTCAAAAATAAAATCTTACATTTTAATTTTTTTTTAAGTATGCTTATCTTTTGTTGTCATTGTATAAAAGGTAAAAGCAGACTACTTTTGGATACTTTTTGGATAAGGAAGCGGGGATCTTCAGATGCAGTGATTTCCTACACTTAACACTTTATCTTATTGAATTTAATAATACGGTTAAAAAATGAACACAATGTTAACTGTTTCTCGCATTCTCAGTTTTTTCTGTAACCCTAAAAAAACCGGTAAAAACTTCCCCTTTTTAACTGAGAGTTTCAGTTGGGCGCCCCAATTCGATTTTATATTTTACGTTAAAGAGGTTTTGTGAACAGTAATGAATTCCAGAAATATTTTGCTTTCATTTATAAAGTTTTCTCATTTGTAAAGGACTTCGACGGTGTGTTTCAGGTCCGTTTTTGCCTGAGAACATCAGATATTTTGATAAGAGCCTGAGAATACCAGTTTTTTGAATATCGCAATATCAAATAACGTCATCATAATGAATCACTAGAGTGGAGGAGTCACGATTTAGAAGCAAAGAAGCTCCAATCACCGAGAGAGGAAAATTTTATCGAAAAAGGGATTCTGGCCTTTGAAGAAGATCTGCTGTCACTTTTTGAAAGTTACACAAATGAATGAGATTTGAACATCGAAACATAGAATTACTCACCGTCACCCTGAGCCATTTTGCGTCTCTCGTTGATTGTTCAATTTGAGAAAAAAATAATTAGCAGTCTTTACCCAATGTGAAAAAGTCAATACACTTTTGTGAATGTTTAGGCTGACTAATTTCCACCGCCTTTTATTTCTAGAACGAAACCAGCTCTAATTTTACAAGTATGTTTAAGTAGGTTATTGTCTTTTACGACATGGTTGGATGCCCCGATTTTCAACTCAGCTTACAAAGGAATAAACTTTCCGCTGTGCTAAGTTGAACACTAAAAATGGCTGTGTTTTTTGTTATAGTTGGATTGATTGAACTGATCATACTTAGCTCCCGAAAGTCTCCCAATCACTATATTTTCCCCAACATAAGAAAAAAACTTCTCACGTGAGTTCTTTAAACTCTGCCAGATAGACAGGGTCAGATACAATGTCGCCTTCATATTTAATTTAATTTTGCTTCCAGTAAACGATCTTCACAAAAGCTTGAATTTAATTTCAGCAATAAACCCCCCCCCCTATATTTGATAAAACTTAAATTTGATTGTAAAACTGAAAACCGAGAAAAAATGTCGAATACTTCCTTGATCATTTTAAAATAAAGCCTTATAAATAGATTTTCTCCATAATTTATGTTATTACAAATAAGTTGATTTGAGCCGGAAATTTTTCAGGGTTATTCAAAGAACAAAACTGATAAATACAAAGAGTGTGAAAATTTTTTATTTATTTGTTACCGGTTGTATTACCACTTGGAACATTTCTGTCAAGCGCCCCATTTTACAAATGCCCTAATGCTACAGTTATAATTTTTTGACAAACTATAAATTCTTTTATCATTACATTTACATGCTCAAGTATTTTCCTATTATCTATCAAAAAATCTTATTTTTTGACATAATTTTATACATAATTTGTCAAAAAATTGTATTTTTTGACAAATAACTTTATACCTGTTTGACGTTGCTCATAACTTCACGCCTGTATTCAAAAATAATTCAAATCTAAAAAATATTTAAACATTTTAATTCGATAACCATAGCCATGGTTGACGCAAGTGAATCACAACCAAAATATAATTAATACTTCTTATTATATACGCGTAGTCACTTTGCTAAGCGTACTCAGTTCGACTTCATTAAATGCCTACGAATGACTTTGTATTAACGCTGCCATTTCGGATGAATTTTTTGAAAAGTCCACTGTTGGAATGTATTATTGGGATCGCAAGGCATCAGAGACAGTTGTGCGGTCTGCGGATGCAAAGCCATACAATTTTGTAACTTCATATGCATTAAAGTCTTCGTTTTCTGCAAAAAAGAACATCCATAAATTTTTTGGGGGGTCTTTGAATAACAATTACCCAAAGCAAAAATTACCTCGTCGTACTGCCAAGGTCCGTCAACTGAACCTAAGCGACAAAACACGAGCCTGATCCCTTGTTTCCCTCCGTCAATACATCTTTCTCCGATACCGAGTTGACCTTGGGCGTTTAATCTCACCAGCTAAAACAAACACAAGTGCAAATGGTGGACAAAGTAGTTATAGCAAACATTTTCGGGTAAAAAATTAGTTTATTTCTTTTAGCTTATTTTTATAATGCGAAATTAAAGCAAACAAATTTATACAAAAGTATTGTCGTTAATATTTGCAAAATTGTATTTAAAGATTAAAATTAATCTGTGGGAGACACTAGGATAATTACAAGTGAAAACTGCATTAAAAAAATGAAACAGCGATAATGAAGAATGTTTTAACTCATTACGAACTGATCCAAACCCAAATGGTTATTTCACTAAAACGGAGATTGTCAATACAGAACAGGAAAGCCGAAGTCCAGTTACCTGGTTATTCCCAAATCCGTGACATTCAGAAACACCCATTCGAGCTGGAGGACCGTTCCCTAAAGTATCCATGCATTTGTGCGTGGCTGAACTACGCAGCTTGAAAAAGAAATACACAATAATAAATTATATTTTCCTTTATACCTGTAATGGAATCGTATCGTAATCTGTTTTTGGAAGGCAATCTGCGACGCCCAATTCGGCTGGAGCATCTAGGCCGTTTGTATCAATACATAAAGGGTGACCGCCATTTTCTAACTGCACTCAATACGTATAAATTTTCTTTGAAAGCATAATATTTAAAATATAACCAGGATTCATTTGAAATGAATTACATACCTCTCCCCAATGAGTGTTGGGTGGAAGTTCGGGAAATTTAGTCAATAAGTCAGGAGCAACGTTATCCATAAACCACTTGAAAGACTTGCATTTTAGTCTTTGTTTTAACTGCAGTTGCTCAGATATGTCTCCCATATTTAAGTACCTGGCCAAGGGTTCGCGAGTGTAAAAATACTCTTTATACTCTTCATCGAACCATGTTTCTATAACCCTTTTGTAATTCTGGTAAAAAAAAAATTACGCTTAATCAAATTATATATAAAAAATATTACCACTGTAAAAAAAATTACTTACAATGGTGATGAGAGGACCTTTTTTATTTTTGGCAAGACTACCAAATGTGTAAGGCATAAAACTCCTGTAAACATGGCCCACTCTTGAACAGGGAACCCACAAAATTCTACCGCCGCACTGCCACACCTAAAACATTACAGTTATTTTCTTCAACAATAATTCAAATCCAATCAAAATTTTCAGTTCAGACAATAATACCTTGAAAGAAAGCTCAAAATTTTCTCCTCCCCAGACTAAAAGCCCTGGATCATAAGCTCCAATATCAAGGAAATATTTTCTGTCAATTGCAAACAGTCCACCTGCATGAGTTGGGGAACTGCAAAATCCAGAATTACATGATTACAGAGAGAACCTTCAAAAGCCACTCAAATTCCCGCCTACCTGTAGGGTTCACTGTTGTATTTCCTACCATCGGCGTTCGCGAAATCCGCCGACAGTTCTATTTCCTTGTACAGCATTCCCCATTCAAATATTCCCCGATAATGATGTCCATCCATATAAACTGGTTTATACTCAAAAGTATTATGATCCACACCATCTATGACAGGAACTGTGAGGGTTGTTCTGAAGACATATTTTTTTGTTAAATAAAAACTGTTATTTTGTATTTCAAATAATGTTAAAAGAAAAAATATTATACCTGTCATAATAAATGGGAGCCAATAATGGCGGCAACCAGTTTTTATTAACTTCACAATGAGCATCAAGAAAAACAATAACTTCACCTCTTGCCTCAAAAGCACCTCTGGATCTAGTTCTAATAAGTCCTTGCCTCTCCAAATTTCGAATAAGACGAACTTTTCCGTCAAACCTGAGAATATATTCATCTAGCTTTTCTTTCAAATTTTCTGAAAGAAGAAAATTCGTAAATGATTTATGATGAACTATTCAATTACAGAACTGAATTAAATAATGAAAAAATTTCATCTGAATAAAAAATAATAACCTTTATCACTAAAATCATCAACTAAGAGCACCTCTTCCAAAAACTGTGGAGGAGTTCTATTAATAACACTGTGTACAGTCCTTAATAATGTTGACCATCCCTCATTGTGGAAAACTATAATAACACTTGCTTTGGGTAAGTATTCTGGATATACCCATTTTTTACATCTACAAATAAATTTTTTTTAATTAAATTAACACCATAAAACAAATACATAAAAAATAATTGAAAACAATTTATTTTAAATTATTGAAAATTTAAACATGTGATTCCGCTTAAATAACCAATAGATTATTTATTTATTTAACATAAATGTTTAAATTAACTGACAAATAAATACTAATTATTAAATTTTAATTAATAAAATGCCTGATTAACTTCAACAAAGTGATTTTAGAAATGAACCACTTACTCTGGAAGCCTAGTATCTGGAATGGATCTATCCAGTGATATTTCATCAGAGCATGCCATATTCATTCCATAGTCAGCTATGGCCTGGGAAGCATCATTTTGTTGATCATCCCTCAACCTGTGAGCCTTCCCACCTTCTCCAGGTCCTTCACGAAATTCCTCATCATTGGGTTCAAAATTTCCATCGTTGTTAGATAAGTATGGTTTCTTGAAAAAAATCTAAATGTGAATGCTTTTCTCAATGCAATTGTAAAAAGCAAATATTCAAAATAAATTTATCTCAACTTACGGATTTTACTCTTTTTAAAAAACCTTTTGACAAGACTTCTTCATCTTTACCTCCTGTTCCAGAAGTGTACAATAAGTATAAAATTGGAATTAATATAAACACTGCAGCTCCTAATCGTACAGCTCGGCTCTTCTTTATGTGTAGAATACGCATTTTCAGTTTTATATTAATGCTACCGTAATACTCTTATACCAAAAAAACAACTCATCTTTCCTGAAGATATTATAAGCTAGAAATATCAAACCAAAGTAAACATTAACCTCATTATAAGCAAACCCATTAAAATCCAATGTGTTTGCTCAGAGAAAGTTTTCACACAATAATACCAATAACACTTTTAACTGAGTTTCTCCACACATGAATCTCAAGATTATCTATTTATGATTAGATACTGCATAGTTACAATTATTCTCTTTTATTATAAAAGTTTTTATCAATATTTCTCACCATTAAAATGTAATTTTAAAAACTAAAAATGCACTTTACTAACTGGACAAATGCCAGAAATGATCATATAGATCCTGGATGAGCATTTTTTTCAGCAATAAAAAAACTCATGCACTTTGTAAGTATTATCACCCACAACAACTAAATATAGAAACTGTCATCATTTGGTTAAATGCTGGTAAAAAAAAGTCATCATTATAACAAAACCAAAAGATCTGAAGTGCAGATCTCAAAAACTCCCAACAGAACCCAAAAAAATTCAAATTTTAAATTTCTAATAATTTATTTAATTATAATTTTTAATTATCAATTTTCAATATTGTGCATTATTTAGCTTTATTTATAATTACAAATCACTTTTTGACAATTTGTTCCACTCTTTTTATTTAAACAATAATAAAAATTACACAATATCTAAAAGGAAAACTGAAATTTTAAAAAATTTTAAAACTCATTCATAAATGAATATGATTTATTAGAGATATTAAAAGAAATTTTTTTAGTAATAAAAACTGCAAAATCAATTAGAAATAATATTAATCACAGTTAAGTCTTCACAACTTGAAGTTGTTGGAAATTCCAAAAGCAGCATGAGAGATATTGAATTTAAATTTATTATTCATAATGTAAAACTTATGTAGATATTAAAAGTTAAGCGTTACCTTTGACTTACTAATAGACAACAATTTACTTTAATAAGGATGAGTATTTAGCATTCATTTATAAAATGACATTAAAATCAAAATATGAATAAGAAATGAATCAAAATTTGTAGAAAACTGTTAAATTCTGAACGTACCATCAATTGGTGACAACTCAAATCTTGTTTCAATTCATAAAACGTGGAAAAAAGTCAGTTTAGTACTAATCAGTAAAGTAAAAGTTACCTGTACATGGTTTTATTATGTGGGACAATAACCTTTTGCAGGCTCCCCTATTGTTGGCGCTAACAATTGAAGAGAATATGGCACAATTTTGTCATTAAAAATACGTCCGAATGACAGTCATCAACTGTTAAATATTTGAGGATTTCTCATTTGGAAATATCACTAAAAACACCGTCACCATTTAATTTACAACCTGGTCAGTTTGACAAGTCGTAAAAGTTGCTTGGAAGAGCAACAAGTCTAAAATGTTAAAGGTCATGGCTATTTTTAAATTTACGGTAGCAATTTCAATCATTTATAACTGATATTGTATATTTTCAATTTATAATTTATATAATGACATAATGTTTTGTAATATTATCTTCTTTTAAGTTAACCTATTTGTCCACTAAGGTAGCGAAGTCTCAAGGACAGATGCTCGTCTCTATACCTTCTGAATTAAATTGTAAAATCCTATAGCAGATCGAGTCCAAAGACTGTATTTTGGATTGCTTGAATCTTTAATTGAGGCGATCTTTACTTCTGGTAATTGATATTTAAAAACAGATGAAGAAATTTTAAATTTATTGTTCATTTATATATAATTATATATTTATCAATATATTATATTGTCTTTAACTCTTTTAAGAAAAATTTTATTTTTGTTCCGAATTACTCACATGTCTTAAACATTTTTCCGTCTGCCTCAACATAAACATCTTCCCCTTGGTAACCGTTTACCCGGTAGCCTTGCGGGACTTTACGTTATTTCCCAACCCCTCACATATATGTATGATAAAAGTTTTTACTTGAAAAGAAAACATCGTATTTCAAAGTATTTAATTATATATTTTAAAGAAAACAAAAATCCCAAAGGAATTTTTAAAATATTTTAATTTCATGTCCAAACCCAGTAACCTGACTGGTAACGTACTTTATTGTCTATAGCAAATTTTTGCTGCAGTTAAGAAATTCACTGTCTATTTTTGTCATGAGTTAATGACTCATACTAATTATGGTAGAAAAATAGAAGACGTTTCAGCAGGAAAAATAAAAACAATATTATTAAATCATTACAGCATTGAGTATTTCTTATTGTTTGTAGTTATACTTTTTTCAAAGTAGTAAGAAAACCGAAGAGTGGAAAAATGTTTTCAAGTGGAGTCAATTACACTAAACTAAAAACTTTTCTTAGACTCGCTATAAACAGATTGAAATTGCTGGAAAAGAAAAAAATGGAACTTGCTCAAAAATCGAGGAAAGAAATTGCTGATTTTATAGGCACTGGTAAAGCTGAAAGAGCAAAAATTCGAGTTGAACATATCATACGTGAAGATTACATGGTGGAAGCTATGGAAATGCTTGAAATGTATTGTGATCTGCTCTTGGCTAGGTTTGGACTGTTGCAACAAATGAAGTAAGTTTTTTTAAGTATAATTTCATGGCTTAATTAAATTTTTTGAAAGCAAAAAGAAATTCGGTTTTTTTTTCCATAAACCAATAAGTGCGCACAATTCAGACCTTGAATTTATTAATACACTTTTAAATCAATTTAGATTGTTAAGTTTTCAAATTAGTTTTTTTAATCAACAGTTAATTTAATTGAAGTCACAGTTGAATTATATTTTTTCTTCCCCTGAAAAGCTTGAAGGCTTTTGATTTTAAGAATAATGGTATTAAGAAATGAATTTCAAGTTTAATTTTTTTAAAAAATTTTGCCGATTAGTATTGTTATTTTATTTGAGGAATTTTTTTTAATGCTAACTTTGCCTGTTCATGTCTTTTACAGAACAGTTGACCCTGCCTTAGAAGAAGCAATTTCTAGTATTTTATGGGCTGGACCAAGACTTGCTGCTATGGTTCCTGAACTCAAACTTATTTGTGAACAGTTGGCATCAAAATATGGGAAAGATTATGCGGAAAAATGTAAAGAGGATAAAAAGGACACAATTTCAGAAAAATTAAAGCATAGATTGAATGTTGAGACTCCAACAAAGTTGTTAATTGAAAAATATTTGATAGAAATTTCTAAGAATTTTAATGTGGAATATGAACCTGATGAGAAGGTAAGTTTTCATGATTTTAAATATTTTATTGATGAGCAAGACTAAATGAATTTACACTAAAATAATTTTTCAAATTGATATCACAGGTCATGAAAGAAGCAGAACAGACAGATATGCTTTTGGATTTTGGTGATGATAAGAATAATCTTGGTGGCAATGTTCCATCACCACCTGGATTTAGAGGATTTCCTCAACCTCCCCTTTTACCTCCTTCTGACTTTCAACCATTTAATTACCAATATCCAGTAAGTTTTTAAAACTAGAAATTGAATTATCAACATTTATGTTTCATTTGTAATTTTCATAGAATTTTATTATTTAATAAAAACATTAAAACATCTTATTAAAAAATATAGAGTAAGTCTTTTTGGTCCAAGCTGGCAGAAATGAAAAATATATGAAAATGAAAACCTCTAGACATTTGTTACCTTATGGTAATATATAAAGTCATATCATAATTAATGAATTATGCCCAAAATTCAAATAATTACCTGACGCATAATTTTTTTAGGAAATTAATATTCCTCTTTTAAATTCATTTTAATAAATTTTTTTTTAATTTTTCTTTAGTCTGGACCTCAACCTCCACCATCAACTGTTGGAGGCTTTGTAGTACCATCAGCATCAAATTCAGGACCAGGTAAAGGATTTGGTGTCCCCTTTTCTTATAATATTCCGCCATCACAAAATGAGAATATTTCTAAACCACTTAATTATTCTGCTGTAAGTATAATGGAAAAACTGAATATATTCACATTACTAACTCAAAACAGCTTTTCAATACTACTCTAACAAAACCAAACTGATCTTAAGTCTGTATTATTGATGAAGTTCAACATAAATAATATACCAATTCAATTACTATTGAATTCAAGTCAAGATCAACTATTAATTTATAAATCATTTTAAATTTCTATAATGTAAAAGATTATCCTATGTGTTATTTTAAATTTTATTTACTTTTTTTAATAATGTAATTATTTTTTTAGAGTTTTGAACAACCACCTCCATCATACGATTCTGCAATTACCGATGTAGCGGACGGAGCCGATGTTAACCAAGAGAATTCAGTGAAACCAAAACCAAGTCCGAGAGCCAAAGTATCCCCTCCGACTATAAAACCAAAAGTTTCCGACTCGTTGTTCCCAGAATTGCCCAATGTGCCTGACGATACTCCCCACATGTCTAGCGAAGACTTAGCAAAACTAAATAAGAACGACAATGAAGACATCGATTTTGACGATTTGACCAAACGTTTTGAAAACCTCAAAAAGAAAAAATGAAGGATACTTATCAGCTTTTATTTGGTGTGAAAGGAATGGAAAATCTTTGAAATTGTAAAAATGGGTCGAATGGGGTTAGAGATGATAATAAGCTATAATATATAAATGCTGAAATAAAGGCTATATAATATAAAAATACTGAAATGCCATGCAGAATTATAACATACCTTTAAGAAATTGTTATATATCTATTATTTGTTAAGAATTGTGCTTTTACTTTAATTTTATACTATTGGATAGTTTAAGAAATTTTAATCAGATAAAGGAAAATTGGCTTCAAAGACCTTTGCTTCATTCTGTATTTTTAAAAAAGGCTTGCCAACGGCTAAAAGTACTAGTCTTCCGTCCCGGGGAGTAAGTGCCAAGATTCTAGATAAACGAATGAGTAATATTTATTTGTTTAAACAGTAAACGGTGATTTTTGCCTAATTTTAAAATTTAAATAAAAACTATTTGTTTATAAGACCGTAAAGTATGCGTTTGTTTCTGAAGCCCTTCATCTGGAACACCCACTTACTGTAAGTGGGTATGACAAATTCAAAAGTTTGATGTATATGAATGTTTTGTGCATTGATAATTGTTTAAAGGGAGCTGCATTTTTAGACATGTTAGATTGATGCAAATAAAAAAATAGTTTTTTACTATTTGATTAAATTTTACGATTTTGCCATAAATTGTTCTGGCTTTTTAAAGTTCATATGGGTAATCCTTTATTCCAGTTCGTAAATTCTATGTCTAAGGCCACAAAAAGAAAAAATTAGCTTTGATGAGCAAACAATGATTTGTTCCTTTTTCCATAAAAAATTCTAACACGACAGTTGTCAACAGAATAGTCCTTATTACTCAGAATAGCCTTAGGTAGCAATTATAAATTTTCTTATCATAAAATTACTTCTTTATGAAAGTCACAATGCAGAAGAAAAAATTCATTATAATTTTGTGTCAGTCTGATATGTGCTTTTTTTAAAAGTGAATAGCATTGCATTTCTCATGAATTTAATTTTTGATTTTCCCTTTAAACGAGAAGAAATTCATGAGGAGCGCATGTTAACATTTATTATATATATATAAATATAAACTTATTTGGATTTTGCATTAACAAATTTATATTGTTATATTAGCGAGAAAAAATTAAATCGAGCTTTGACTTATTCTTGTTAGATTTATTTTATACTTTAAATTTTTATTTGTAGCAAATCAAAGAATAAAATTCTTTATTTTGTGAATTATATAATGGAAAAATTATCAATAAAATATTTTAGGAGAATTATTACTGCTTGTTTAAAGCCAGTTTCATAAAATGTTTGATTCGGAAAAGAAATCGTTATGTTGTTATGACAACTAAACAGTAAACAAACATTCTGTTCCCATTTTAAAGAATGTCGTAAGTACTTCTAGCAAAACTGAAAAATATTTGAAAATTTGGGTGGTTTTTTTTTAAAGAAAAATGTCCTTTTTAGCAAGGAAAGTCTTTGGGACATAGCATTAAAAAAAAATGATGAGATCAGTAATAGTGAGCCGGGTGAGCGAACTTTGATTTTCGCCGGCAGTAAGTCATCCGTAAGTAATTATTCTAAATCAGATAGATTTAGACAAAAAGAATAACCGAACTTAAAAAAATTTTAAATGTCTATCGTATTTATAGGGCAAATCTAAAATGATTCAAAGATTTCTTGATCAGCCTGAAACTCTGAAGAAAACACTTGCTTTGGAGTATAATTTCGGGCGAAAATCCGGTAGAAGTTTATCGAAAGATATTTGTCACATTTGGGAATTGGGCGGTGGGGCATTATTCACAAATCTGTTAAATTTACATCTTCGTAAGCATTAAGAAAAATATTTAAGCAATACTCCATTAATCAAATACTTTTTCGAGTTTAATAAATTCAAACTTTTAAGGCAAAGGTAAAAATGCAACACTGGTTTTGGTTCTGGACTTATCTTCTCCCGAAACCATTTGGAACATTCTGGAAACAATACTTCAATCTGTGGACAACATTCTTAGGAAAAAAGAATTGGCTGGAGAATTTGAACGTTGCGGGAACAAAATAAGCGAAACTCACGAAGATTTTGAACACATAACTCCATTTTTAATGCCATTGGTCATTGTGGGTGGAAAATATGACTTGTTCGAATCCTTTGAACCGGAAAAAAGAAAAGTGATTTGCAGAACTCTAAGACAAGTTGCTCATTCCCTTGCAGCGTCTCTTATATTCTATTCAGATAAAGATTCCGCTCTCGTTAAAAAGATGAAAGATGTTTTACATTACCACGGATTTGGGGGTTCTTTATGGTAAGTTGAAATGTTACATTGACACTTTATTTTTTAAGGAAACATCAGATTAATTTTTTAGGAAGGGATACACAACAGACTATAATAAACCTCTTTTGATCCCTTTCGGAACAGATTCTTTCCAAAAAATGGACATAAATAAGAAATCATTGCCTTCAAAAAGTCGAGGACTACTGCTGGAAAGGTTTAAGCATGCTTACACCACTCTTTTCCCGCAGGTAAGGAACCAATTTAACGTACCTCATCCGCATGTTTTAAAGCTTTTCTAAAAACCATATTTAACTCCCTTTTCCACCCAGGACAATGATTCCGAAGATTTAAAAATTCAGGACGATCCAGCTAAAAATCCGAATTTCAAAGAACCAGTGATTGATCTACTACGTTCTCAGAAAGATGAGGTAGATGCTTTAAAACCTCTATTTTGGAAAAAAAACTTCCATCTCATTGAAATAGTTATACAGTAAAGTTAAATTTCAAATTATAAATATTTTTATAGGAGCTGGAGCGCTTTCGTCTAGAAAAGGAGCAAAGAAAAAGATTAAAATCCAAAATGGACTCTTAATCGAAACTGCGACAATAAAATTTAGTGTTCATCAGCCCTTTGATGCAGTTATCAGCAGTTTTATTTATTCTGTACATTAAGAACTACAGTAAAATTAAATCAAAAATTAATTAGGCAGAAAAAATAATACTAATACATTTTTATAAAAGATCTTAAGTCAGAAGAAATTTTTAAAACTCCTTCTTTCCTTACAATACTTCCGAACAATTTCCAAAACTTCCGTTATTTGTTGTGAGAAAGCGGTGAGTTTTTCAAACGGAAAAGTAACGGAATTATTAAATGCTTGCAGTTTTATCAATCTTTTTTTTGAAAATTAAAAAAATATTCAAATAAGAAAACTTTTATTGGGTAATTTTTAAAAAGTATTTTAAGTAAATTGTAAAGTAATTTAAGTAATAAAAGAACTTCTGAAACGCAAAAATGTCGGAAAGCAACGGTTACTTTGATGAATATGTAATACCCGTGAAAAGAACTATGATGAAAAAAACGCAAATCGAACAAGAATTTTTAATTTATTTAGATAAGGAGGATATTCTAAAAGAACTAGAAGTAACTGCTATTCGTTATGAAAAAACTGTGAACAGTTGCTTAAAAATAGAAACTTTTCTTCCTCCTTTTCGATTTCACCTCAAATTAGACATTATGAAATTGCAAGAAACTTCTGGTAAGAGTATCCCCTTTTTTTCTATGTGGTCTTTTTAGACGTTGAGGACTTTTTGTTTTGGTATTTAAAATTCTAAAACAATAATTATTTTGAAACAGAGAAACTTCATGAGTTATTTATTAAAGAACCCATAGCTGGAATGGGTTTGGCGGAAAATGTATTATTTTATGGAGTTCAGATGTTACTGTCAAACATACAATTAAAAAAGTCTGATCTTCAAATAGTACCAGTAGTAATTAATTTGCCAGTTACATGCGAGATTTTTGACTTGCTACGATCTCCTTCATTAGGTTTAGAATGCATACATGGTGTGTTAATGAGTAAAACCACGGTGACAAAATATATGTAAGTCAAAAAATGTAATTACTTACAGAAAGTCAAATTAGGCGTTCGAAGTTACATAAATTCCTATGCCATTTTTTTCCTCGGCATCGGATTTTTGAGGGCTTCTTTATGTAACTTCACCCCTCAGTTTTGAGCTAATTTGACTACCATCACTTTTGTTCGGAAGCTTCATCAAGTCCTCTTTCCATCCCATTAATATTTTGAATAAGAGACCTCGCTAATCAAATTTGAAAGTTATTTGTAAGTTTAAAATTAAAATTTGAGAGTTTTAATTTTTGCAGCAGAAGCAGTGTATGCAATTGTACATTACAATTTTGCCCCAGAAATGAATGGCAGAGATATCCTGAAAATTTTGGAAAAATTTGTCCGGACTGCCTCAGTCTAATGGAAGAAGATGTTTCTTCTGCTGACACTGGAGAGGAAATTTTTTGCCAAATGATTTCTCTGACAGCTTATGAATGTCAGGGAAGATTTCAAGTACTGAACGTCAGAGTTAGAGGTTATGCTTTGTTATGTATGTGAGTGAATATTTAAATATCATTGCATTTTTCAGTAATCTGAGAGTAATTTTCAGACGAACTTTGCACTTCGATAGATTTTTACATCGGAGAAGAATACATCGTCACTGGAAAGTTAACGGAAAATTTTTTTGAAGCCATATCCGTAACACCTAAGCAATCAGGACCTGAAATGAATTTATCGACACATTTACTTCCAAAATCAATTACAGATTTGTATCACACAATCAAGTATTAATACTCTCGTTGTTAGTGTAATAATTTCAAATTAAAAAACAGGACGAGTATTTTTAAATTTATTTTCAGTGCTCTAACATCGAATTGTCCGTTTTCGTTCGTATACGCTCTGTCATCAAGTTTGGGCTCGCAACTAATTCCAGTTTCATCATATTTACATTTAAAGATGGGACTTCTGCTGGGGCTCTCAACTCAGGTTTGAACAAATCCAGTTTCGATGTGAAACCATTTTGTTCAAACCGTTTGATCTTTTACAATAATATCCCACGCTTAGAAAAACGACGAACCGCCAACTCCATTATTAGCAATTGGGCCTGATTCAGTGATTACCCAGTATTTATTCCATCTAGCTGGGAAATTGGCAGCTAGATACATCAGGCGTTCAACTGCACATTCATATTTAGGTAAGAGTAACACAGAAGAGTTTTGAAAATAAATGGGCTTTGATTAAAACAGTAATGATGTAAATTTAGATGAAACAATAAGTTTAAAAGATTACATTTTAATTGTTAGATTCTGTTTTAATTTGAAATTTTAGGAGGGGCTGCTAAACCTGGACTTGGAGAGGATGTTATATGGCTTGAAGCTGGCCAATTGATTCTGGCGGCAAATGGAATTTGTAATCTAGGAGATTGGTGTAAATTCAAGAAAGAACAGGCCAATTATATCTGTCAAACGGTCGAGAGCGGCCAAATCGTATTGAATAAAGGCGATTCGGGAAAAACCAACTTAATTGATTTTGTGCCGTTAAAATGTGCAATTTGGACTTATTGGTGTCACATAACTACGAGTCGAAATCATCAGTTGCAACTTAAAACATTAATTAAGTGAGATACTAAAAAGTTTTATTCATTAGAGTATTCAACGCATTCGCTATACCTTCGATATGCGTATATTTTCAGCGTATTCGGAATTCCATTTTTGGCAGAAGAAAAAAGCGAATTAGAAATTCGGGAAATTTGTTTGAAGAATTTAGAAAAAGGAAAAAACAATTTCTGCGACAACCCAAATACCGTACCATTTGAAGATTTAAAAGAATTCATTAAAATAATTAACACTAAGGAACTCGTATTAAGTGATGCTGCTTCTCAAATGATTAGGAACTACTTTGTCGTTAGTCGGCGACAAAGACCACATTGCTTACCAATGGGGGCTATAAAAACCATGTACACAAATATTATCCATTAATCTTTGTACCGATAATAAAAGCAATACTAACAAAAGATGCTCGTTCCAGCACATCATTAGCAGAAGCACATGCGCGACTGTCTTTAAGAAATGAGGTTTTGTATGAGGATGTGGTGGTCGTAATTTATCTGTATGAGGAAACAATTTCGGCGTTGTTTGGCGAATCCATGAATTCTTACCCGAAATTGAATTGGGACCAAAAGGAACCAATTTATATGTTTGTATGCAATTTTTTTTAGACAGAAAATAACTCCTTCAGTATTATATTTTTTTATTTAGTAAATTTATTCTCAACCTCTCACTAAATGCTTTTGCACTCATATTTCATAATTTATGAACTTAGTCGTTTTTTTAAGTAATGGAACTGATATCAGCTCTGACCATGAAATAAAATCAACGTTTTACTTAGATCCAAATTAACAAGTACTAACGTGTTTCAGATGGGTAAACAGTTACATCAGTTTAAGAATTGGTTGGAGCTGTATTTTTCAACATAAAAAAACTTCCCACGAAGTCTACGAATTCGGCTTTTACTGTTGATTCAATCGCTTCTGGGGATTAATCCATTTTTATTTGGTTGCAAGAATTCTTCTACGATTGCATCAATCATTTCCTTTAATGTGTCTCGAAGTTTTCTGTCGTTCCTAAAAACGTAGGTTTTTATCATTTAGAGTACTAACTAGAATATTTTATATTTTGTTTAAAAAGAATATTATAAAACAGTCATTGTAAATAAATTTAAGCAAATTTTAATTAACATATTTATGATATTTTCATACTTTTTTTGTGAATGATAACAATTAAATGAAATAATTATTTTATTTGCTTGTACCTCCAAAAACTTCCAAGGCCATTTTTGTAACCGACTGTATAATTATTCGAAAATACTTACTGTTCTTTAGGGTCCGCACATAACTCCGAGTAGTACTTCAATTTCGGTTCTGTACCACTGGTCCTCAGGGTGACTACAAGACCATTGGTGAATTTGAAGGTAATCATTTGGCTAGACTTTGAAGTCGGAAGTCTGGCTTTTTTATCCGGATAGGCATCATCATAACCAGTGGTAAGGTCTCTAATGCCATTGATCTTATATTTTCCATTTAAAATGGATTCAGGGTAAGACTGAAAACAAAGTAGATAATATTTTTAATTTCCCTGAATCCCCCATCTTCTTTCATCTTCATCTTGTGCCGTCTCCACGTCGGAGGTTGGCGATCAACAAATATGGGGAAACTTTAGATGACATGTCGAACCATTCTCGTAGGTTTTTCAACCATAAAGGTTTCCTTCTTTCCTGGTGTCTCTTTCTTTCTATTTTTCCCTCCATCTCCATCATCTTTATTATAACATAATTCCTACTGTAGGAATATTTTATTCTGTACACTACTGTACATTAAGAATAGTCATAAGACTTGATAGTCACTAATGCATTTCCCCAAAATTGAATTTTGAGATTGACTGTTGGTATTGGAAAGGCTTTTGGATTTTCTCTGTCATTTCTTATTTTTAAACCTACTTGATTATTTTCCTCAGTGAAGTTTCTCAGTCTGTTAAATATGGCGTTTATAACGTGAGGATCATGACAAATGAAATAGGAATTTGATGTGATGTGTTGTCCATAAATTGAGTATAACTCCTTTAGTTTGTCTAGAAGGGTCAAGTTATGTTTTTGCTTCAAATAGCTTGCCATTTCAGCAACCTTTACTGCAGCAGATACCCCATCTTTGTCCAGTACTGCAGTTCCACACATGAAACCAATTGCTTCCTCAAAAGCAAATAATACTTCTTTGTTGGAATTTATTAAATTATCAGCAACATTCCCCATCCATTTAAAACCTGTCAAAGTTTCCTGAAATAAATTAAATACACATTATGATCTAACATTTTAATTCCTGAAATCCTGAAATCATTACTTACCTCAAATTTAAATCCTTCCATTTTTGCCATAGTGCTCAAGATTTTTGAGGACACAGTGCTTGACAACATGTACACATTACCAAAATCCTTTACTTCTGGATTCTGATATTTGTAACAGAAGAAGCACCACCAGCCCAGAAGAGCTCCCAATTCATTCCCTGTAAAAATCTTCCATTCTCCATCCCTGTAACAAATACATCCATTAGTAAAAATATTCATATTTATCTGCAAAAACAAAGCAGTAGAAATTTCATTACTTCTCAGATATCCTCTCAGCTACAGCAAGTCTATCTGCATCTGGATCATTTGCCAATATTAAAGTGCAGTTATTTTCTGTTGCTGTTTTTAAGGATAAATTCAAAGCACTTTTCCCTTCCTCAGGATTAGGAAACTGAACTGTAGGAAATTCTGGATCAGGATGAATCTGTTCCCTCACAGGGTAGAATTCATTTAAGTTTCCAACTTCAAATGCTTTCATTACATATTTGTAACCAACCCCATGCATTGCTGTGTATACAATAGAAAGAGGTGAACTTTTGTTACTTTCATGAAATAAAACAATGTTTTGAAGTATTTTGTTATAAGAGATCATTATATTTGGCAGAGGATCAACAAGAAAACAACTGCTATGAATGATAGAAGTTTGCCATGAAGTCTTTAATGGTATTAGGTTTTTTACTATGCATTTTTGTATTTCCTTGTCATGAGGAGAAATGATCTGAAATAATTGAGAAACATCATTGCTAGGTGTATATCCATCTGTACTAATAATATAATTTGAGAAATCATCTCAATAAGGTTTTCCCTCAATTGAAAATTAAATAAAATAAAAAAATTAATTTACCTGAGCACCATTTCTCCAATAGACTTTATAACCATTATCTTCTTTTGGATTGTGTGATGCAGTAACCATAACTCCTGCTACACAATCATACTTTCTGATAGCAAAGGCAACATAAGGTGTGGGACACAAATCAGAAAAAAGATACACTCTTACATTTTTATTCAGAAAAACAGCTGCAGTTAGTTCTGCAAACCTAAAAAAAAAAATTATAGATTTAACAAAATAATGAAATTGAGTTCAATAAAAATGTTAAGCTATTGCTAACCTTCTACTGTTATAACGTCCATCATAGCCCAATACAATTCCTTTGGTTTTAGTATCATTAAAAAAATTCAACAAATAATCACACAAGCCTTGTGCTGTTTGTATTACAACTAAATCATTCATTTGGTTATAACCAGCTCCCATCCTGGCTCTCAAACCAGCAGTCCCAAACTCCAGTCTATTCAGAAACAATTTACTTAATTTCTTTACATCTCCTTCTCTCACCATTTCATGAACTTCATTCATAGTATCCTCATTTTGATCCCATCTTATCCATTCTTCAATTTTGGAATCCAGTTCTGGATTCCCAGTGCTTTTAGACATTCTTCTAGCAGTCATCATGTTCTAAAATAATTCACAAAAATTTTTGTTATAGCTAACAAGAGTACTTCAGTGAAAATAAATTCAGTGACAGTAATGTTTTATTGGCCTATTACTTGCAAATATCTGATTTGAATATGGGAGTCATTGGTTGGTAATTAATGGCCCAGGTCAAATGTTTTAACTCACCACCCACTGAGGTCCAAAGTATTTGCATGTCCTCCACCATATGAACCTTGTGAGGCCCTTTTAGCTCATTTCACTCATCAGCAATTAATTTTCAAGAATTAAAAAGAAGCTGGTGGCTAAATAAAGATCTTAAACCTCTTACTGCCAACTTTGGCAACCTGAATTCCATTCATTTAAAACAAAAGCAAGAAAGTTATTTTTAACAATAAAATCTTTGCTGTATTTATCAGTATTGTTACATTATAACAAATAAATGCAGTATATAATTTAAAAGATATTTAGAAAATTTATTTACTTGAAAAAGCATATTTAGAAACCCCTTATTCTCTGTTTTTAAAAAATCTGGCTTATAATTAAAATCTTTACTTATCTCAAAAACTAATCAGTTTATGAAGGTCAAAGACCAAACATTGAGTCCTGCCTTTTGCTGCTTCTAATTTTTTAAGTAGATTAAACTTAAAACTTGGAATTATACAACTCAAAATAATTAAGATAATTCTATTTTAATAATTTCTTAATAATCATTCAAAAAAATAGATAATGCTAATAAGCAGTGATTTTATGCCTAGAAATTGTTTGAATGGCTTTACAATGAAAACAAAAAGTAATAAAAACCTCCTACTGATTCAGTATTATCTATTATATAAAATAAATGACAAGGATGCAAATGAAAAATAAAAAAACAAAAAAGTATTACTAAAAAACATATAATGTCCTTTCTTCTTTGCACAGAACTCCATTTACCCCATGCACCCCCTTGCATACTGAATTCTAATGAGGGTTTGTAGCAAAATATTTGAAAATCTTTAATTTTAATTTTTTAAACGGTTTTTTTAATGTTTTGGTAGCATTTCTTGAATGAACCGTAAACTGGTGTCTGTAAAAATACTCAATCTCAATTCTTCAAAGATATCAGTTGACAAATGAAGAAAATTAGTCATTTTAAAATTATAATGTAACGACATTACAAAGACTTATTTAAATATGATAAAAAAAAAAGTACAGAAACATAATTTTAAATTACCTCTCTTTTACTTTTATACTCCAAATGTTTACATTGTGAATATTTTGCATCATAGAGAATATAAACATTTTTCTTGCCAAATTTCTACAAAGTATTTGAAAAAACTCAGTATTTATTTCATGGGAAACTTAACAAAGTTAATAAATTATATTACAATATTATTTAAGGATGTTTATTAAGAAACAATTTTAAAATTACATAATTGTTTATTTTATAAAAATATAAACGATTTAGACGAAATAAACGTGCTCTTCCAGTGGGACGGCAACGTTGTAATTGACATTTTGGAAGTAGCTTCGAGTAAAAAATTTATTTGTTTTTTATATATTATTAAAAATATTCTATTTTATGGATTGACTTAAAAAATTAAAGTGAAGAAGCATGGAAAGTCCACCATCCTTAGAGACGGTGTATCAAGCCGTTGTCGCTTTATATCGTAATCAAAATTTGACAGAAAGGGAAAAAGCGTCCCAATGGCTTGGGGAATTGCAAAAATCTGTAAGTTATTTTTAAAAGTTTTACCAGTTTCATGTAAATTATTAGAAAATTTAAGCTGGAAAGATATGGTTGCTACTATTATTTGTATTAAATTGTTTTTCAATAACTTGTTAGCTGTTGGTTTAAGTTTTTTTTATTGTAAGGATATTTTTTGGAAAGTTTCAGAACTGCCAGAGAAGCATTTTTATATTTTACCCTTTGAAATATCCTTATTGTTGATTCAATATTGTGTATAATTTTCTCTTTAACTTATATTTCAGGTATATTCTTGGAAAATAGCTGATGAAATGCTGCATGAGAAACGAGATTTGGAATCTTGTTATTTTGCTGCTCAGACTATGAGAACAAAAATTCAATATTCATTCCATGAACTGCCCTCTGAGGCTCATATATCATTAAGAGATTCATTAATTCAGCACTTGGAGCAAGTAAATGACTGTACAAACTCAGTGATTGTCACACAGTTGTGCTTAGCTTTAGCTGTGTTGTCTCTGCAGATGTCTTCTTGGGAAAAGCCAGTTTTAGATCTTATAAACAGGTAATTAATAAATCATTTTAATCTTGAGAATTTCATTTAAAAATGAGAGAGAACTTTATAAAATTTAATGGTATCAAATATATTTTTTTTCAGATTTGGTAACAAATCAATTAGACCCCTCTTAGAAGTGCTAACTGTGTTACCTGAAGAAATAAATTCTAAGTGTCTTAGATTAGGTGAAAATAGAAGACATCAAATTCTAGATGAATTGTCATCATGCTCACCAACAGTTATGGAATTTTTGGTAATATTTCATTTAATTTCTAAAATGTTAAATTAGTAATAATTTTTTTAGGGTGTTTAAATTATTTGTGTATTTGGGGCAAAATGTTTAAAAAAAATGTCACCTAACCAAAAGTGGTTTTTTATATATATAATGGATGTTTTTAATTTCAGAAAGCATGCCTTACTAATTGTGACAATCAGCAAATTCATATCAAGGTTCTTAGATGTTTTAATTCTTGGGTGTCAGTAAGAGCTCTTGTGCTAAATGATATCACTGATAATATTATTGCAGTGCATGCTTTTACCATTCTTCAAAACCATCAGGTGAGTTGAAAAAATCTTGAGGAGTTATCTTCAAATTTATATTGTTAAATATTTTCTTTAATTTAATAATAGTTGTCTCCTGGGCTACATGAAGCTGCAGCTGAATGTGTGTGTAGTTTACTTCAAACATTAGAATACAAGAAAAATCAAAGCCTGGAGTTTCAAACTTTGGATGAACAGTTATTTAGAGGAGTTGTTGCCCTGGAAGAAAGTTATCACTTATCTGTGGCTCATGAAGACCAAGATAAGTAAGTTGATTGTTTGTATTTATTTTTTCATTTTGTCACATAGTCATGAGAATGAGTTTTATTAATTTTCTTTCAGATGTATAAATTACTGTAGGATTTTTACAGAATTAGGAGAATCTCTTTTAGAGAAAATAGTTACAAATGCCAACAATAATAAAAATCATTACTCTCTTAAAGTGTTGGATTTGGTTTTACTTTGTATTGGACATCATGATTATGAGGTAAGTGTATTGAATACATTACTCATGTTTTTTAGATATTTTGAAAGATTTAAATGTATGTTTTCCTGCAGAGTTCACTGTGTCATTGTACATAGTCATTCTATTTTCAAAAAAAATATAAAATCACCCAAAAGTTGTTTGAAAAAACCAGCTGCTGTAGTTCGATAAGTTTTATTGAAAACTATTTTACTTTTAGGTAGCAGAAATAACCTTTAATTTATGGTACAGACTTTCTGAAGAATTATATGAGAAAAACAATGACTCTCTTACTCTTGTTTTTAAACCCTACGTAGAACGTTTAATAGAATCATTACGCAGGCATAGCAGGATGGATCAAGATCAGGTTAGTTTTAAGGATGAACTGTTTATTATGAATTTTATAATTATATTTTATGTACACTTTTTTCCAATTTTTGTTAACCATTAATTATTTGTAACAGGAAAGTCTGTTGGGTGATTCCAACGATTTTGCTGATTTCCGAAGAAAAGTTTCCGAACTTATGAAGGATGTGGTTTTCATTGTTGGATCGTCGAATTGCTTCCGGCAAATGTTTCTGAGTCTCCAAGCTCCTGGCGTCACTTGGGATTTAACAGAAGCTGCTCTTTTTCTGATGCAAGCAGTGGCCAAAAGCATCACACCGTATGTATCTCGGTTTAAGTTCCGGGCCAATAATAAGGAATAAAATTACATGAGAAATAATATTTCAGGGAAGAGAATGACGTGGTGCCACAAGTAGTGAAAGCAATTTTAGAACTGGATCCGGAAACAACTCACATAGCTGTACGTCATACGTCCGTGCTGTTACTGGGGGAGCTCTGCGAATGGATAGACCGCCATTCGGATGATATTTTAAGTATGGTTTATCAATTAAAAATAATTTTACAATCATGTCGTTTATATATTAATACGGTTTGATTTTTATTTCAGACCCAGTTTTATACTTCTTGCTATTTTGCTTAAGGCAATCTCCTTTAACATCGGCTGCAGCAAACGCTTTACAATTAATCTGTTCAATCTGCAGCGATAAAATGGCTCAGTACTTCAATGTTCTGGCTGTGCAAATCGTTGAAGCTTTGAAATCGACCATTTCTACACAAGCTGCCATAAGCTTGCTCAAAAGCATTTCAGTGATTCTGACCAAAATGCCTCCGAATGAAATATACGGGGCTATGAAAAGTCTGTGTTGGGTGCAAATAGAACCTCTACGTAAATTAAATGAAGTAAGAATGGAGAGAATTGTTAATAATGTTTTTCAATATCCAAAACGGTGAAATGTAATTCTGCTTGTTTCAGTTAAATGTAAATATGGAGAAAGGTAGTCCTACTGATCCTGTGGTGTGGCTGGATAGGATCGCAACCATATTCCGTCACACAAACCCTGTCATCGCCAACGGATCGATCAGCCCTTGTTCCGCGGTTTTTTCGGAAATGTGGCCGGTGCTGGCGGACACCTGTCATAAATTTCAGTCTGACTTAAGAATAATGGAGCGTTGCTGTCGGTGTTTGAGGTTCGCTGTGCGGTGTGTCGGTCGACAGTCTTGTCACCTGCTTCAGCCAATAGTCCAAACGGTCTGTCCGATTACAACATTATAAAACCTGTATTTTTTGTAAAAAGGTTTACAATTGCATTGTCATTTCAGATAGTTCCATTGTATAGTGTACATAGACATAGCTGTTTCTTGTACTTGGGATCTATTTTAGTAGATGAATTCGCCTGCGAGCCCCAATGCGTTCCCGGGCTGCTTGAAATGCTGCAGGCTTTTATACAATCGACCTTTCAAGTTTTACAGGTATGTTGGGATCATCTCGAGTTTTTTTTTTTTTTTTTATTAAATAAATAGCGCATTGTATTCCGTTATTGTTAACAGGAAGAAAACGGTTTGAAAAATCATCCCGACACCGTTGACGACTTCTTCAGATTATGTGCCAGATTTTTGCAACGTATTCCCGTAGAGTTCTTACAATGCCCTGCTTTACCCGCCATTTTAGAATGCGCTTTGATGGCTTGCTCGTTGGATCACAAAGACGCCAACGCTTCGACAATGAAATTTTTCTACGATTTGTTACTCTCCGGTAGAAATAATAAAGTAAGAATAACAACGTTCATTCTTCACCGATTAATCCGAATGAATGCAAATTTTTTCATAAATAATTGAGAACTGGGGAAAAAGAAAAAAGGCATCGCTCACTGTTGCTTTTTTCTTACAGGATGCCGACGATATCGAGTCGAGAAGACAATTGGTTGCGGCAATTATTCAGAGTCATGGAAAGCGTTTAGTTCAGAACCTAATTGAAGCAAGCATATATTCTCTGCATTCATATATGTTGGGAGGTGTTGCAGATGTTTTCATGGAGCTTTTGGATAGTAATAGAAATGTAAGAAAATGTATTTTTTAATTGCGTTAGCTTTCACGGCGAAATTCTATCAGTTGTAAAGAAAATGCAAAATTTTAATTTGCTGAAATTTGAATTTAGTTTACTTTGTTAGAATAAGATAGAGGGAAACAATTAGAATTTCACTTAAATATAAGCGATTGCTGAGACTATAAAAGTTCTACAGGTTAATTAATTAATAAATCAATGTAAACAATTTTTATTTACGTGTAGGCTGTCAGTGGGTGGCTCGAAGAGGCTCTTAAAGCTCTTCCCACTCAAAATTTTGGAGGTTCTACAACCGCAACACAGAAGCAGCTGGAAGATTTTCATAGTTCTATTGTCAGGTAATTATTTGTCGGTTTTAATGTACATGAGGAAATTGAAAATGATTGAATTAAAAAATTTTTATTTTGAATGTATATCTTTTTAGGGCCCAATCTAGCAAAGAAGTGACCCATCTGTTAAAGGAATTCGCGAGGCTGTACCTGTAAAATTGTTCATCCAGCCAGGCCTTTAATTTATGAAAAAGCGCCAACGGAGAAATTAACGAGGAATATTTTGCAGTTTTAATCTCTCTAAAATATCTTTTGAGTTGTAAAAGATCTTTTCACCAGTATTTTTTGAATTTTAAATAGTTGTCAAAAAATAGAAAGATTAGATACATATAAATCGGTTTCAAATGCATATTTTGAAGAGCCATCAAAATACAGTAAAATATTCCAAATGAAGTTGCAAATGAAGCCGATTCAAAGTGGAAAATATGAATAGTAGCTGTAATTCAAGTATTTGGGACTTTTTTTTTTATTAATTTTAAAGTTTAGAAGTCAAATATTTTTAAAATACATCCCAATATACCTTGATTTAAAAATTTTTTATTAGTGTTATGAATTTGAAAACAATTGAGGAAGCAAAAGTTGCAATACCAGATCAAACAAGAATAAGCCAGTTTAGTATTCCGTTGCTGAAATCCAGTTTGATTTAATTAACGCCCTTCTAAATGTTACGAAACTTGTTTCAACATTGGCAGTGACTTCGCCGTAACTCGTGAGATAAATAACAATTACGATTTTGCGATTCAAATGTGAGGCCGTAAACTTTTACATTTTATTATTTTTCTTAGTACTTATATAATAACTAATGAGATTGAGAAATCTGACAAACACGTCTGATTGACAGTGCACCCTTCAAAAAAAAAAGCCTGGACATAAGTTAAGCATAGATGTGCGAGAATAAAAGAAAGTTCATTGTGAATTCTTTGGTGGTTTGAATAAAATTTTTGTTCGTTTGGAACAAATACATTTGAAAAGTAAATCTAATATTATATGTATATATATTTACCGTATACATTTAATTGGTTATGAATGCTGAATTATTTTTAATAACAAAGGTTTTGTTATGAAAAAGAACTTTTTACCTTTCCTTTTATTAGTCCTTTCCAATAATGCACGTTTCCACGGGTTATTGATTAACTGAACGCAGTTCAGTTCCCAAACAGAGTTCGATTCAAATAATTAAAAAAAAAGCAGCTTCAGTAACCATTATTTATTTCTCAAATAAACTTATAAAACTTGACTGAAGCTCAAGATCTTGAAAATGAAAAAATATATATTTAAGTAAAAACAAAATAAAATTTGGTAACTTTAACAACGAAAAGAAACTTCAGTAAAATAATAAAAACAAGTTTTGATTTTCAGTAAAACGCATTCTCTTTCGACTATCACATTTGCAAATCACTTCGCAAAACTGCTGAACTGAACTTTCATAATTTAAGTATAACAAGCCCGCATATTTCGTTCGAAGCAAAACAATTCCGCGCTCCCTTTTCTTCCAAGAAGCAGACTTCTTGTACGTTGGCTTTTCAAGGCAGTTAACATTCCCAACTATTCTAATTCACATTCTGCCGATTCGAAAAGCAGCATTAATACCAACTGATATTAACGATCGAAACTATCTCAACCGAATAAAATGAGAATGTTGGAAGTACTCATTTGGGGAATTTCAAAAAAGCTGCAACTTTCATTCGGTCGATGGCTCAAGGTTTGAGGATCTGCTGAGATATCAACTGAATGGCTTCATTCGCCTTCGGTATTATGAACCTGAAAACACAACGATGGATGAACACCGCCGCCCAAATTTCCAATGAAAAACCATTGACAACCTCACCTGTCCATATCGTATATCACATTCGCTTCTCCGTCAGTGTGTCCATATTTAAATGTTATCAAATTCGGGTATTTTTTCTTTGAGGTAATTTTAGCTATTGTAGATAAAGGTCTTTTCACAACTAATAACGCACAACCTTTCCTTTTTGACAGTTCTCTCAGCACTATTAAGTGACTATCATTGATCAATAAATAGGATTCGTACATGTAACCGTTTTCTTTGACTTCGTGGCACTGGAAATATGCTTTCGTTTTGTCAGACTTTAAATAACTCGATAATGTGACTATTTCCTGAGTTATTTCCTCTTCCTCTTCTTCACCGTAGTAGAGGGAATCTGAAAATATAATACATAATACAAAGGTTGTATTTTTACATTCATATAAAACACGGGTGCGGTGATGCATACCTGGACCGTTTTCATCATCTATGCTGAACACAGGAGCCAAATTCCTGTACAGTTTCCCGACCTTATCTCTCGGGCTGACGTGTCTGTCGCTGTCTCCGCTGGCGGACGGATTTACTATAAATTCCTTAAGTTTCTCCTTAAAATCAGCACTTTTGGTTTTGACCACTTCCGAGATTTTTCCAAATAAATCTTGCCCGTCGGATTTATTCGAAGTGTGATTGCTGTCCAGTGACGTTTTGCTCGAGGTTGGCGGATTTGTGCTGCAGACGACACACTTTTTCGGATCGTGGTCTTCCAAGCAATCCAACATGTCGTTTCCAAAATAATCGTGAATGGCTTGATAACCGCCTGAAATAAAAGCAAAGTTATTCCCATGGAAGTTAAAGAAAGAAAATTAATAATTTTACGGTAAAAAAAACCCTGAATCAATCCTCCGCTTTTCTCTGTTATCATAAGTAAATTTGTTTTACGTGTTTTATCAACGAGGAAAACCTCACTAACCCGTCAACATGCTTATGTACTGAGTATTTTTCTGCAAAAACGAGGCGACAACCATGTGAGTATACTGATCTTCCTCGTCTCGGCCGGAGCCCAGGAAACACAAATGCTCTCCCCCTGCGCTGGAATTGGCCGCGATGGATTGCTTTTGCGCCGAGAACAGTCCTTGGACGGCCACGTTGAATGCGGCCGGTTCTTGTAACATCTAAAAAGAAAAACACTTTATTTCAAGCCCCCTAATTTATAAATAATTATTATTTATTCCCGAAAGATTATTAAACCGGAAGACAAAAGCACTTATACATACTAAATTACAGTCTAAATGAAATGCAGTGGGCAAATGCCCGGCGTTGTACTGTTCAGCAGGTCGACAGTCCACCAGGAAAAACCGAACTCTTTCGATGGGTTCCTCGGAGCCCTCGAAAAATTCATTTTCGGATACATTTTCTACCAATTCGTTAGTCGATACGGGCAGACAGAGTATCTGCGAAATTGGCTGCTTGGAAAGTGTGCATTCCGCGTCGTCGGAAGAATAAAAGAGCACATCGAACAATTCCTGAAAAGATATCAAAATTTAATTTTTATAATGGATTTCCTAATAAACACTTTTTATTAGGGCTTAAACACTTTCCGTGTTGATAAGCAAATGTTTACTCATCGCTTATGTTATTCCTCTGGCATTTTCATCCCTTACATTGCGTTTTATTTATTTACGTTTATACTTTGCTGAAATTTTACCTTCAATGCCTTATATCTTATACATTATTATATATTATTATTATATCTTATTAGAATGATTGAACGAATATTGACATAAATTTTACAAATTTTTATAAAAATTTTTACAATATAAAATATATTTCAACTTATAACCAACCATATTTCAACGTATAAAATTTATAAAAATACAGATTAGAGAAGGGTAGAGAAGCTTACCTATAAATACATAAAAGTAAAATAAACGAATAAATAGATATTTAAGCATATAATTAATAATGAACAGTAAACAGTTTATTCATAAAAATAAATAAACAATAAGTCCATATTTAATAAATCAACAAGTACACAGTTGATAAATATACAACAAATATATAATAATAAATAAACAAAAGTGTATAATAAATTAATAAACAATAATTATAAAATAAATAAGTAAACATTAAGTTGTATACTTGTATACCTTCAGACCTTTATACCTTTATACCTTCATCCCTTATATCTTTATATTTACATATTTTTTTATATTTATATTCTGCTGAAATTTTACCTTCACTGCATTTAATTTTGTCAATATATTAACTGGGATTAATATAAAAGTAGCATCTAGAAACTGTCTATTTTAATATCATATTTACGTTAATAAATTTTTATATTAATATCACATTACATATCAATATTTTATGATTTTTTTTTAAATGCCACTAAATTTATTATCATTTATTTTAGTAACTACAGCAATGACATCATTAACCTGTGTATATCTACACCTAAATATCTCGTTATCGAGGTAATAATCATTGACTCACCTTTTTAAATGACTTGGGCGTTTTCAAAGCATAATATTGCGCCAAAGAGCAGAAATCCGAAACGTCATTATGGTCCAACGCCGATGGCATCGCCGATATGCTCTCGACTATTTTATTTTTCGATTCGTTTTTAAACGCGGCCATTTGCTCCCGCCAATTGAGAACGATAACGAGGGCGAGAAAGAACACGAAGAAGGGACTGTTCTGCTGGAAATAATAATCCCATATGGACTGCACCACTTTTAAGTAACAGGTACCCGCGAAGAGATTTTTGAACCAAGAACTCGCATACAAGTCCGCGGTCGCCTTCTTCGTGTCCAAAAACGAACACAGCTCGGGATCGTGATACAATATTAAAAGCCTAAGTAAATGGTATATGTCTTTTGTACTGCTTCTCGGTAAGTATCGGTTGATAACGGCTTCGAATATGTTGTACGTGTCCGATTTGGGTTTCTTGAGGGCCAGTATGGGCAGCAGCAGCTCGATCCAACCGTTCTCCTTGCGATACTTGAGGTTGCTCGACTTGCAATAGTATGTGAGGATGCTTTCCACGTCGGACACGATGGAAACCTTATCCCAGTCGTCATTTCCCAATTTGTCCACGATTTCCTGACAATCCTGTCTCAAGATGTCTTGCTCTGGCAAATCGTATATCTCATTGAAATTGGTCAGTTGATCCTTTTTGTTTTGGATTCCCAGGCATGCTTGCCAGGCTTCCGTCCGGACGTGTTCGGGGAATGCTTTTCCTTTACATATTTCTTGAATTCTCTGGGCGGAGCAGTCTTCTTGTAAGGCTCCCTCGAGCTCTAAAATCCTGCAATGACGCAAAACGTTAATGTTATTGACAACAAAGCGAAATTCTCTTCAGAATTTCAAACGCGAAATCGATACTGGTCACATCAACCACAAAGGGGAAAAATGAAACTTCAGTAATTTCGACCCGGCAAGAATACAATTTCGGCAAACGTTCTACTTTCTCGCTGCATTTCGCTGTAATTTTATAAAATTTATCGACCGAATTACGATTCGAAAAACACGCCTTGAACCGAAATTTGAGTCAAAATCGATATGAGATTTTTTAGGTCGTTTCCGGCGCCTCAAAAAGGTGTTAAGCGCCGCGTCAAATCCGGAAAATTCACAGCACTCTTTACGTAATTTAATTAATACTTTTCACAAGTTTTGCATTTTATGCGGATGCGGAGGCAAAACATGGAAAACAATCAATTAACAACAACTTCAAACAATAGTAATTGTTGTCGACTTGTTTACGAGAAATTATCCGGACGAAAAATATACTTTTACTAGATATTTAAATAAGTTTGGAATTGATGTCTTGAACAATTTGGAGCCGACACAAAAGCTGTTGGTCACTTTTGAAAAATTCATCTGATATTCTGTTTTTCACACAGACATTTCGCACAATTGCCTATTGTTTCATTGCATTTCTTGTAATTGCATTCTTCACTCTATAATTTCTCTTGTATTAGAGCTAATCTAACGACATAAATATTTGAAAGATGAGTCAGAGTAAAAGATAATTGATTTTAAAAAATAAAAAAGGCGCATTCATTTTCAAAAACAAGAGTTACTCATTTCTCGTCAAATTACAGTTAAACATTTGAAAATATTCAATAATAAAATAATAGAAAAACAATACAACAGTTTAAAAGTAAGAAATAACAAAAATGAATGATATAAACCCGATTATGATTCCACGTTCCCCAACCCCATCAAACATAGTTACCAATTAATTTTTCTAATTAGCAGCTAAGTAAATGTAATGTGTATTTTTTATACAGCAAAAGAGAAGGATCACAAACTCCGATAATGGCGATACAAACGACAATTTTATAAATAGGCAGCCTTGTTTATGTAAACTAAGGGCAGTGAATTCCTCCCCAAAGGGGCTAATACTTATTTTATAAATATTTCGCGCAGAGTTAATATCACTCTTTAATGTTCGGAAATAGAGGGAAAAGAAAATCTGATAACTCAAAAGTGAATCTTCATTATGATGTAATGATTCAAGCCTTTTTTCAACAAAAGAACTACAGAACAATTCCTGTGATTCACTGAAAAAATTTCAGAGATAAGGTATCCGATAAATGTGGAGCGAGGACGAAATACAATACAAATATTTCTACGGTTTAGAATTCGAGAATTTATCGACTCTGAAGAAACTTCAATGCAGTCGAATCCAAAAGGTAATTTTCTCAACTCGGAAATGAAACGCGGCCTCGCCTACATTTATTTTATAATAATATTGCGGAATATTCTTTAACGGAAACAGGTAGCACAGGAATTTAGTTTCGTCAAAACTAAATTCACTTCCTGAACAAAATATCTCTCGTTGGTAAACATCTTTAAGGAAGATATTACCATAGCCTTAGCGGTTTCTTTCATTTTTGCAACTTTTTTTCCGAACTAAATTAACATCCACTTCATAAATATCATTACAGTTTATATAATCGTGGAAAAACTTGATTTTAACATAGAAATTCATATCGCAAACTACTCTGAAATAAAATTTTATTTTAAAAATTTAACCCTTTGCGGTCGTATGTCTGCTCTCAGCCACCACAGAAAGGAACTATACAAATATATACGAATCTTATACTGTATGCATTCCTATATCAGTTTAAACTTTTCCTCAATTTATATTAAACCTTTTCATCAACTAATACAATTGGAGATAACAAAATTTAATCTAAGAATTCCAAAGAATATTTTCTAAATTGTATTTATGAGTAATTAGAGATTCTCTCTTGTTAAAATATGACTAAATATTACTGAATACTATGTATATGTATCCCTGCTCTTTCCAAAGAAATTAATTCCGACCAATAGATACCCATCACCAAATTTTATACGACCGCAAAGGGTTAATATTATTATTTATAGTTGAAATCTTGTTTGATGTGAATGCTACCATAAATAAACAAACTTTTTTTTTTGAATTAATAAAAAAGTGGATTCGATAAAATCTCTTATAGCGAAAGTGCCCTCTGGCAAAGAGAGACGACTGTGAAGAGTCAGAACGACGGGATTTAAATATGTAAATAATAAAATAGGATGGGGCTGGAATTTCTTGAAAATGACAACTGATAAGAATTCAATGGGGTTGATTTTTAAGTCAATAAGAAAAATTTTTACAACAGTCTGAAGGAGAAAATTTTGAAAAAAACATACAGTACATTAACCAGTTTATGTTTCATTGATAAAAAAAACAATCTGCTGCCATTAATAAATCAACTTTTAATTAAATCAATTTGTAAAATATTTATTTTCATAAAAAACAAGGCCAGTCCAATTAATGGGTAAAAAATGAGGTCTGCTTCATCAAAGGGTTTCAATTGAGTGGTCATAAAAGAATATTAATCCCTCCATCAAAATGAAGGCAAATAACAATTATCAAAAGGTAGAGAAATTTAAGGAAGTCAGTATTTTGCATTTACATTATTATTCAATTTTCACAGGAGTTTCTTATTCAGATGGCCACAATAGAAAACTACCAAATGAACTTTAAAAAAAAAAATTTAATCCAGTTCTCAAAGCCATTATCCATTCTTGTTTGGATAGATAATGAATATAAACAAAATTCCTGACTGAGAGCAACTTCTAAAATAGTCATGAAATGTATGATTAATAGGTGCATTAATTTTTTTTTAAAGAAAACCACAATCATCTGACATTATTTTAAAGTTACAGAAATACATAAAGTATTCTGAATACTCTGTATGTTTTAAAATAAAATATTGCAGATGCCCATTTTAAATCTTTCTTTTCATTTTAATTTTTTATGTAAAAAAACTACACAGTTTATTATTTGGCCTTAATTTTAATTTTACAATTGTAATTAATTTTAACAGATTTTTATTCAATACATTGTGTTACAATATTTCAAATGTTAACATGTAATTTACAATTCTACAAAATTTTAATAAAACTCAAATTCATAATTTAATTATCATTTTTTCTAGTTTTGAGGGTATGTGGTGTATATGGTGATTAGAAAATACCAGTAATATTATTTCCTGTTTGTGAATTATAGAGCTTTAATTAAAGACATATGTTTATCACTGTAATTAGAATTTTGAATGGTAAATGCCAAAACTCCGGAAATCTTTAAAACACACATATAAATGGGTTAAAAATAACATTTTTTATTCGAACTCAGCCCTAAAACTTAAAATGAAAGCTGAATAAGCGAAGAATTATGAGGAACATTGAACTATAATCCTGACAATGAATCCCTTTGAAAGATAAGATCGAAATAAGATAACGCAATTTTTTATGGTATACCTTTTCCTCAACATCTTTTAATTTTTAAATATCATTCAGTCTTTTAAAAAGGCTTATTTTTGGTATAATATTTTCAATATTACGTCCACCAAGATGATTCTATTACTAATCTTGACAGTTAAACGTCCAATGGAATACTTTTTTTTTAGATATAGTTAACCACAAACATAGAACCTCAGTTTAGTACTTCAGGAATAAAACAACACAAAATCGCTCCCTCTCCAGCAATTTGTCTGGCTTAAACTTTAACACACAGTCCGAAACTAAATAAAAATATTTGCTTACCACGTACTCTCGTCTTCTTCCTCCGCCATATTACTTTCATATGCTTTCGTAATAACTAAAGCAAACCCACGGGCAGAAATAGGAATAAAAACAATCACAGGCAGGGTTGCCAACATTTAGAACGTTTTAGCGCATATTTTTTTAAATCAACTTTCTCTGTGTTTTTAAAAAAACTGCAATTGCTTCTATTAAATTTCATGGAAAGAAAACTTTTAAAATTGTTATCCGAATATCAAAAACTTTAAATTAGGCAATAAAAACGATTTGTTCTCTGAAAAAATTGACCTTTTTGGGTTTTGTTTTAAAAAATTGGTAGACATTCTTCGAAGTGGTACAGAGGAAAATGGCTGGGCCTGGAGGTCCTGTTGGTAGATCTACCATCAAATGGCAACTTGCGCTGGCTGTTGGGCTTCCAGTAGCTGTCGGTGTTGGTTATTGGTATTTTAGCAACAAAGAGAAAAAGGAAAACATTCAAAAATTACACGAAAAGAGTAAAATTAAAACGCTATCATTAGACGGGGATGTATCTTCGAAAGATACTGAGAAGCCCACTGAAAAGGTCTGACACGTGCTTATTTTGGCAGTAAAACAATTAAAAAAATATCTAACCGGTATTCTAAGATTCAAGTATTGAAATTAACGTTAATATTTTTCAACTAAACAGTTTTCTGCAGTAAATAGTTTAAAAGCATTTTTTTGATATCCGCATAAAGCAAACTAAAAAAACTGATGCAGAAATAAAATACTTAAATTATTGTTTCAGACTCCGTTAGAGAAGGCAACTGCCTTAAAAGAAGAGGGTAACAAATTCTTTAAAAGTGGTAAATTCAGCGAGGCTATCACAAGTTATGAGAAAGCAATAGAAGTTTGCCCAAAAACAGAAACAATAAGTTTGGCAACATTTTACCAAAACAAGGCTGCAGCTTATGAACAATTGGTACCAAATCATTACATAAATTCTGTGAATTAATTTGTGAAATATAATTGGGCTAAATTTTTTATTTAATTACAGCAAAAATATGAAGATGTTAAGGCAGCCTGCACTAGTGCATTGGAGCTAAATCCCAAGTATACAAAAGCATTGCTTAGAAGAGCCAAAGCTTGTGAGCAGACAAAAGACTTATCTCAGGCATTAGAGGACATTATAGCTGCTTGCATTTTAGAAAATTTTCAGTCTCAATCCACATTACTCTCAGCAGATCGAGTTCTAAAAGAATTAGGTCGTCAACATGCAAAGGAAGCTATGGCCAAACGAGTTCCTATTATGCCTTCAGTTTCCTTCATAAAAACCTACTTTATTTCATTTGCAAATGACCCAGTTAACTCATTTTTAGCAAAGAATGAAGGTGATACATCCAGGTAATGATCTTTATTATGGAAAGAAAACAATTTAATAAGAAAAAACATTTCTGACTATTTTGGAATTGCAAACTTGTTAAAGGCTTGAATTTTATATTTTTTTACAGAGGGTTTTTGAAAGCAATTGAATGTTTCAAAAATGATGAGTTTGATTCCATTATCCCAGCTTGCACTGAAGAAATTAATTTGACTGAGGCAGAAGCACTGTATAAGAATGAAGCTTTGGTGTTGAGGGCAACATTTTATTTGTTGACTGGGGAAAGCAATTTGGCTTTACCTGACCTGGACATGGTTATAAATAATGAGGAAGTAAATGCAAGATTAAGGGCAAATGCTTTAATCAAGAGGGCCTCTATTCAAATGCAGTTGGAAAATCTTGAGAGTTGTATGAATGATTTTAATGGTGCAGTAAAAATAGATCCAGACAATTCTGATATTTATCATCACAGAGGCCAAGTCAGTGAAATTAACATTTTATAGTTAGGATGGTAATAATATTCAGCTAAAAAAAGCTTTAAAATATTAAAAAAATATTTCAGGTTCACTTATTATTAGAAAAAGTAAAAGAAGCAGCAGATAACTTTAAACTGGCAGTAGCTCTTAATCCCAAAAATCCCATCACAACTGTCCAGAAATGTTTTACTGACTACAGGTTAGCTTTGTCCTTGAAAAATGTTAATGCAGTAAATGAGTATATGCAGAAATTTGAGGAAATTCTTAAGGAATACCCTGACTGCACTGAGTGCTACACATTATATGCTCAGGTAAGTTTATTCCAATAAAAAAAAATTATATGTTTCTAAGAAATGTTAAAAACAGTATTTGACAACATTTATTTTAATCAAAAAAGTTTTAATTTTTTACTGTTATTCATATATTTTTTTTAGATTCTCACTGATCAACAAGAATATCAAAAAGCAGATGTTATATTCCAAAAGGCAATTAAAATAGATCCTAAAAATGCTGTTTTATGGGTTCGTCGAGCAATGTTCGTCTTACAGTGGAATGGTGACATTGAAACTGCTGTTAATTACATTAATGAAGCTTTGACTTTAGATGAAAAATGTGAATTTGCTTATGAAACTTTGGGAACAATTGAAGTACAAAGGTAATATTCTGCCTTAAGTGGAGGCATTGCTGTTAAGTTTGGATCTGACAACTTCAAAGCTTCTTTTTTTTTTTTTTTAGGGGAAACTTAGCAAAGGCAATTGAGATGTTTGACAAGGCTATTCCTCTTACAAAAACTGAATTAGAAATGTCACATATCTTCTCATTAAGAGATGCTGCAATGGCACAAAAGACAGTGGCAGAAAAAATGAACTTAAGACTGCCTAGAGACTTCTTTAATTCATAAAAGTTCGAGAAGTTGCTTCACTACAACAAGAATTGTTATCTTCAATGTATTGTTTTAGAATTTTTCTAGTCTTCTTGTTGTGAAAGGATTTTCACTTTAAACTAGAGTCTGATTTGGTTGAAATTATATATTCGCTTCATTTTGCTCAGTTTTAGTTTATTTCATTATATTTAATTCATTCTGGATGAGATATAATTGAAAAAAATTTAAATTTCTGCTGCAATCATTCCTGAGGTGAAAAAGGTCAGCCTCTTAATTTGGGAGACTGAACTTTTTAAGTTTCAGAAAAGACCATAAACTTAGTATGCAATAATTATGAGCAAATGTTAAAATTTGTTTTAACAAATAACAATAAACAGTGAAATGAAAACTGATTGAAATTCATTTTAACTTCACCCTTCTCTTTAAGTAAAAAGAATTATAAAAATTCAAGTCCCATTTAAATATATAATATATAGAAATTTTCAAGCAAATTTTTATAAGTCATGAAAACATTAAACACTGTTAATACAAATACCCCAAAATTTGCTTTGAATCAGTCCTCTGCAGCAGAATACAATTTAAATGTTAAACATTTTCTCTGCCTTACCTATTTCATCTAAAATAAAGTAACTCCAAGCAAAGTAATAGTTGTATGCAGCTCTGATATTTTTGTAGAAATTATTGAAATACATAAACTCAAAAAAGAATAAAAATTTTCCTGCATTGATTCATTTTGAGAAGAGAAAATCTAGAAAAATTTTAAGAAATTTTAAACCATTAAACACCACAGAATATGTTTATTGAATAGTAATTACATTTTACAGAATTACAATAAAATTACATTACGATTTATTGAAAAGTAATTAAGAGGTACATTTTGAAGGTGAATTAAATGCCTAAAAGATTTTCCAAAATTAAAAAAAATTTAAACCATCAAACACTACACAAAATATTTATTGAAAAGTAATTACAATATGTAATTCTACAGATAACTTTTAATCATTTAACTGAGTTTATAACCAACTATTCTACCCTTTCCAATGCACTCTCCAATAAAAAACCAGCAGAAAACTTCAGTTGTAACCAGTGTGTTTAGAAGTGCTTGCTGCAAATAAATGGAATTAACATTTTTCAAGCTGTTTTATTTAATAATTAATTTTAAGAATTACAAATAACAATTGGCTTACCTTCATTGTCACGTTCTTCCAGGCTCCAGATTTAAATGACTTTAATAAGCCAGCGCAGCCACTGAATACTGCGGGTATTTCACTTATTTTTGGAGGAGTTAACTCTACTTTGGCATAGTACATAAAATTCTCTACACGAGGTCTAGCCCTTTTTAGGACATCTAAATAAAAACAACATAAAATTTTATTAAATTGAAAAATGACCGAAGAATTGAATGAAGTATTGCCGTTTCATTGGAATAAAAATAAACAAGAATTCATAAAAAATATAAACTTTACATTCAAAATTAACTATTTTAATTATATAATTTCTTCTTAATTACTTACGAGTCCCTATAGCAACTATTTTATCAGCCATTTTTTTGGAATTTAGAGAATAGTTGGTATGGTGAAATAGAAACCCAGCAGAAAGATTTTCTCGCAGAGGACTTCTAAAAGGAACTTCTCAAAGGTTATATTGGCAGTGCTGCCATAACAAAACAAAAGCGCGCGTTGAATTTAAAAATTTATTATATAATTCAAAAAGTTACTTTTGTATTTAAAGTTTTTTTAATTTTGTATTTACACTTTAGTTTATTACAAAAAAATCAGTCACTTAAACATACCAACCTTAAGAATACAAAACTAGTGTAACTTATAAAATACTAAAAAAGTTATCCAAAGCATTTGGATAAACAATTTTAAGTATTCAAATTAGTAAGAAATTTTAAAACTGTATACCGTAAACGTAATTTTCCTAAGAATTTATTAGCCCACCAATATTATAGTAGAAAAAGAATTAAGTGTCAACAGGCAAATAAATATATTACACTTGATAAAAAAATATATTTAAAAAAATCTAAATATCATTCTTTCATTTTTTTATAAATTTCATTATACTTGCTGAACAAGACTTCAGTTTCTTTTAATACTGCTTTGGCACTCCAGCTAGAGGTATAACTATGAAAAAGTGCATTAAGATCTTCTTTTAATATTGTAGGAGTTGAAAGATTCAGAAATAAATTCACAAAATGTTTGTAAGTGTTTAAAACATTTTGCCTTTCATTGTACCCAATGCACAAATTCTTTATACATTTCAATGAAAATTTTTCTTGGTGATTATCATCCAGTTGTACATCAGCAATCAATTTTTTCTGAAGGCAATGCCTGTGCTCACTGCATTTGGGTTCTTCAATACTCAAATCATCCAGGTCAGTCAATTTTAATGTCTCCCCACACATCACAAATTGTTGCCTTTGAAAATCATTTATTGCAACTGAACCAAGAGGTGATTCTGTTAAATATGCCATTAGGTGAGCCAAGTCAAGCACAACCTAAAAAATATATTTACAAATTTAATATAATTTACTGCTTGAAAATTTCAATAATAAATACTTAATCATTCCAGTTTGTGAATTGAAAAAGAAGGATAAGTTCTTTCTGAATTGAAAATTTCTAATAAATTAACCAAAAAAGGAAAATATTTTTTAGGAAGAAATTAAATTCTTTAATATATTTTCTTTTAACAGCTCAGTAATGCCTTTCCTAAAAAATTTTAATTTCAACATTTAAAATATGAAACTTACCTTAAGTCTTTGTACAAATGACATTCTCAAAAGGGAAATCAAATCTATTGGAGTACAGAGTTCAGAAACAATAGCAACATGTTCTGAATAATTACTGCTGCTCACACACCATGCTAACACCTGCAGAATTATAACAAAAGTTAATAAAATATTATTTCTCAGCAACTAAACCTACTAACTTACTTTTATTACGTTGGCATGTGATAACTCTCTTGACAAAATATATTCTTTGTACAATTTGGATGAAGCTTTATCAAAGCATACTTTATTTGTCTCTTTTTCCATGCATTTCTTTATATCAATTCCTTCATCATTAACAGTCTTCAAGGCATATTGCTTCCCATCATGCTCAAACCTGAATACATTTTTTGTCCATCCCGATGTCAAATAAGTGAATTTTTTAACCTCTCTCAAGCTTGAGCAATTAAAAAGAGAACTTCTGTAAGGCCACATAAATTCTTTGAACATAGTTCTTGAAAATGCATTGCCACTGGATCTGAGTACTGCATCATATCTCAATTTGTATAAATTTTCACTGGTTTCAAAATTTCTCTCTGATTTCTCATTTTCATTTAAATTTTGTAGTTTCAATACTGATATAATTAATATCACAGAGGCTATTAAGAAAATAACTGCATATGCACTTAGTATCAATAATAAACTGTTAGTCTGCGATCTGCATAATAAACAAAACTTCTTTCGTTTAGTTTTATGGTGTTTTTTAAATTTTAATTCATGAACGCGGCTTTTGATTTTACTACTTAAAACTGATATTACAATACCATTTTCAATACTAATGGCTGAACATTCTGAATTATCTTTCGGGTGCAACATTGATATTTTCTAAATTTATAAATTTTTGTTGACTTTTATTTATAGTCATGCTCTCAAAAACATTACTAATTTTTTTTACTTTTACTATCAAGTCACACATTTATGAAAATTGATGTATATCATTTTTATGTTCGTGTAAAATAAATACTAATCTAAAAAATTCCACATAAATAATTAAACTGGCTGTATTGTAAAAGAACTTAAGGAGTTATTTTGAAACAAATAACTCCCTTATAGTTTGAACTCATTGTGTAATTAATTAGCAAAAGCGATGTTGCCAACATAACATCAATTCAAAACGCTCAATTTAATTGGATTTCGGGAGACGAACTTTTTTCCCGCTCAAAAATGTCTGACTTCAAATTAAGTTATTAAAATTTTTTTTTAAAAATCTTTTGTAATCTTCTATATTATCTCCTACGTTTATTTTGATTATAATTACTCCAAAAGAAAAGCGCATATATGGATACTGAAATCCGATAAAAAATATTTATATTTCATAAGAAAATGAGTGCACTGTCATTTCAGATTTCATGGTTGTATTCGCTAACCTCAAAGAAACCCAATTTTATAAAGCGGAGAAAAGAAAATTACGCAAATAGCAAAAATTAGCTTAATTTGAGTGCGTGGCTTTCTCTCCGAGAAAGGGTTCTTAAGGAAGTTTTGTCGGTTAATTAGTCAATCCGTCCATTTTTGAATTACTTCATCAATTATTTATTTACGAAACGTGAAAGCATTTTATCAAATTTTTCAAACTTTTGAGGCAAACCGAACATTTGGCTCGGAAAAACGTTAATGATAAACCGACTTCAGAAAGCTATGTCTCGGGTAGCTAGCGGTTAACCCGTTAACATTAAACATTGAAATTTTTATCTTTACAAAATATTTTTTTTTATAAAAACCACTCCAAAAATTTAAAAGTAACAATGAATACAGAAACTTTTTTGATCACATATACAGAGAGAGAGAGTGAATGATCAAGTTTTTAATTATAAATCAATTATAGTTTTTAATTCTCTGAATTAAAAGTATTAGTTTACTTAATCAACGCATAATAAAAATGCACAACAAAACTAAATTTCAAAACTCTTCTTTGAGTTAAAAACTATCAGTATTTTAAGTAATAATAAGGGTGTTTTATTCCAATATCTTTCATTGTACGAAACCTATTTAATATCATCAGTGACTGAGGAATTTCCGCTTAAGTGATTACTTTCTTTAATTAAATTAAATATTGAAATATAGAAAAAATAAGTTTTTAATCACATTAAAAAACATCCAGTAATATGTGCACTGGGGCTTTCAGTCGAACAAAAAACTCCGAATAAATTATCCTTATCAAATCTGCTCAGTTTCAATCCAAAAAATTGTTGACTGGAATTTTTCATAAAACTAAACTTAATTTAATATAATAAAAAAAATCGATTTATATTGTTTGAGATTTTCAGTATTTGACCCACTAACTTTAATTATTATTATGCATATGTTTATAATTTGATTATTTAATTATCACCTTCGACTTTATTTAAAAAGATTCAAAACGATTGTTGTTGAAAACTTAATTGAAGCCGACATTTCAAAAAGTGTTGTTCACGTTTTTCTTAGATAACCCATTATTTTCTTAAAATCTAAATGGGTGCAAAGTCGTGATTAAAATTATCCTTTCCAATATTCTTGTCTACTGTCTTCGAACATCTTTCACGTATGAAAAACAAAAGTGGCAAAATCTAAATAAAATTATTTAAAAGCTCCCGAAAACGTGACGGAGTTACAAAACGAAAATTACATTCTCATAACGAAGACGGTCAATGGAAGTGGATGCCTTTTCAACAGTTTAACGCTTTATTTACTTTAATTTTCATTTTGACTGCGTAATTTGTTCGCATTTGAAGTGGCTTTCGCCAGTTTGTCGGCACGCAATTTTTTAGCTCTTATTGGAAGAAGAAAAGGACCAGGGAAAACACAAATGGAAAAGTTAACATTCCGCATCCTTTCATTTAATAAGGTCAACTTCCGCTGATTCAGTCGTGTTTCTCCAGAAATGGACTTGAAAACAATTACGTCAGTTAATGAGGATGATTTCTTTAATTGACACGTACCTTAACCCCCATCAATTGTATGCGTTATTAATTTATCTTCACGTCCGTATCCATGGCTAAATTTGTCAAACTGTCAACTTCATTCGCTTTTCCGAATTTCCACGAAGCTGCTCTTGTAAATCACTTTGATTTCTCTTATGACAAACCGTAAAAACGTTTGTGTTTCCGTTTGTCATCAATAACGATTCGTTTCCTTTTTAGGCCTTCGGGAATAGATTCGAGATTTCGTCAAAGAATACCAGTGTTTGACATCATTCAATGATTTCACGATTTAAAACGCGGCTTAGAAGCTACTCGCCTTTCGATTTGGCCGAAAGTTGTATTTCAGGTATTTGAAAGTGAACCGATAAAATTTTGTTAAATCCGAGATGCACCGAATCGTTTGGTGACATATTGGTCTTATAAGGTCCAAAAGTGGGACACAGCTTTTATATTCGCATTTTTCGGCTCAAAAAAAATTTCGCCCTTTCATTTGTGCGGTATATCTTTTTCGTCTCTTTTAGAATAATTCTCGAATTATTCTCTATTATTACTATTATATTATACTATACTATACTACATAACTATTATATTATACTCCAATATTCGACGAATAATTCTCTATAAATGTCCTCAAATATTTTTTAGCAATTCCTTCAATTTTTGATAAATGCGAAAAAGCACTTCAGTGTAACTTCTCCCCCTAACTTTTCGGTTAAAGGGTTAAGGTCAAACCACATTAATCATCTGTTGTAATTATCCGATTTCTTCCGTTGTGACAATTCCCATTTTGCTTAATTTTCGATTTGGTTATACTTTCTGAAACGCGGAAGAAATCCTTTTGCTGAGTTTGGTTCTGTTTTAGTGAATTAAATTAAGATTAAGGAATCGAATAAAAAGGCCATTGTGACCATTTCAACACGATTTCAGATGTAATATTTGAGCATTTAGTTGACGAATCTTAGGAATTGGCAACTTGTTGGAAAGTGCAAGTCACGTTTTTCTTAATAACATTTTGAATGACGACAATATAATTTTTTATCAATTAAAAACTCAATAATCAATGTGGTGACACACTAATGTACTTTTACGTTCAGGTTCTCTTGGTTAGGCTGAATATAAAATAGCTCTCTCTTTTTATTTAAATTATCTTTTTTTTTTTACGAAATGTCGTTATGGTTCAGTTCGTTGGAGGAATACAATTCCGAGGCGGTGACAATCATCTGCAGTTTTTAAAAAAGCTTGAAAATATATTTCTGTATTATTACTCCCCTTCACATGGTTGCCTTCATTATAATGCATTTGATAACTACAATTCTCTTAAAACTCATATTTCAAAGTAATTGTAAATAAAGAATATGAAAGTTAAAACATAGATTGCGAGGTTAAATGCAAAAAATCTTCCAAAATCAAATATAAGTAAAACATCTCACTTTTACCGAAATCCTTTCATCTGAACGAGTGCTTGTTTATGATGAAAGATTTTAAGTGAAAATCCAAAGCAGTGTGAATTATAAATATTGAACCACTTCAAAACAAAACGATTTTGAATGCTAAAAATGCCGGGAAAGCATGAATCAGCTTTCAAAAATTTTTACCATTATTTTTATCGGAGGATATCGAAAACAAAAGACATACTCTGGTTTTGCAATGCCTTTCATGGCGAAATATTCAGTTCAATGCGGTATTTGAATGCGGGTTTAAAAAATACCATAATTCTCTGAATACAGTATTTTACGCTCTTTTTATTCGATCTCAACGCTATACAAATGATGAATTGCAAATGAACGAACAATCAAGTTCATCAAATTCATTCAAGTAATAAAATAATATTTTATTATTTTTTCATACTTAAAATAAATTTTTAGTGCAATATTTTCTCTTTTTTTCCGATTCCCATAACCCGAGATAAAACGAATCTATCACGAAAATCTTTTAAACTTTATAAAGAATTCCATACATTTTCCCAAAATTTTGCCCTAAAAAAAAATAAAATAGAAGTAACCCTTCCTTTAGTTTTGTTCTCATTCCAGTATAATTTCTAAGAAAACGTATTCTTTTACAATAGCTGCAGTTCGATTTTCTTCTCAGCGATTAAACAGTGAACGTGACCTCTATTCCCAAAACACCTAAACCCGTTAGAACAATTCTCAATACAAGTATAATTTTTACCAATTATTACACGCATTCATTAATTGCAGATTTTTAAGTAAAAAAAAAAAAAAAATGATAATTTCACTCACTCAGAGGTCATGGTTAAATACCGGAGTAAGACACTGAGTGAGAGGGGAGTTCAGTTTTAAAATCATTTCTTTTTAAAGTAACTCAGTCTGCTATCCATTCCATAACATCGGCATTTGGCTTTCCCCGGCAATATCGACCGTTACAGTACAATTTACTTATTATTTCGCGATGGTGTTAATGAAAGGTATGAAAAGTGCGAAGTATTTAACTTGAGAATTTGTCAAAGAGAAATGGATCGGATTATTATTTACTGCTTTTTATGTGAAACGGTTTAAAATTTTAAACGTAAAATGAAGTAACCGTTAAGTTTAAAAAAAAAAAAATAAACAAAATCTAAAAAGTGAATTTAGTGTATTTAAGAACAAGATGAAATGCTCGGTCAAATGGCTGATAAATTTGTTTTTACAATTGCTTCTTGCAACAGGTAAGTTAAAAAATTATTAATTATAGCTTTTGAGTAACAAAACATCTTAAATTAGTTGTAAGCCAAACTAAAAATTTCAAACGGCAAAATTAAAGTCTGCAGCAAAAAAGTTTCCTATTGCTTTATCAATGCGTTTTTAGTCAATTTTGGATGCGGAATTTAAACACTAAATCTTTACAACGGCGATGCAACGGAATAATATTAATTGTTTACAAAAGCAAATAATAAAATTACAAAGTCACGTTTGAGTTTTAATACAGATTCAGATGCAATAATGATTCAGTAACTTTTAAGATATATCTATAAAATTTTACAATTCATTCATTTAAAGTATTCTAAGATTCATTGAAAATCATTGGATTATCTTCTAAATTATTTTTCTCATTTTTTTCTTTTTTTTTTTAATATGACACACCGAACAAAATTTTAGAAGATAAATTATGAAGCATTGGCCGTAAATAATCTGTTTTCGGAACATAAAGCAAAGTTACCCAATCGAGCGAAAAGTATGTGTATTTACGTAGCAAATAAAAGAATAGTTATAATAAAATAAATTTATAAAAATTTGGAAGAATCTCTGATAAAATTGAGGTCTTTTAAAGTGTTTTTCTCAACATAAAAAAAAATATTTTTTCAATAATGAGTGACTGAATAATTTTATAGTGCAACGTATTTTCTCACATAACTTTAATCTCCATTGTACCAAAATTAAAGCCAAAAGTCACAATAGCACACTGACTTTGACACTGTTTTAATTCTCAGATCGAAAAAACAAAGGTTAATAAAACAGGTAACTCAATGATAAGAAATCCAATGTAATTTTTATTTTGGCAAAGCAATGACTTTTACTTATTAAAAAAACATATCTTTCGAGTGTTCACTGAGGTCGGGACTGTCGAACATAGAATCCCCAAAACGGGGCTGCCTAAAAAAGTAAAAAAAAATCGTGACAATTTAAAAATCGAACCCACCTTTCAACCGCAACGTTAAAATGGGTATCCCCTCTAAACCGGTCTCTCGCTAAATTACTTTTCACATTGCTTGGATTATCAAACTATTTTACTTTCTTTCAAAAACACGCAGCTGAAAGTGAAATTAAAAAGCAGGTTGATACCGTGAAAGACGCGAATGTCAAGGTTGGATGGTCAGTTTATTTGTCGTTTGGTCTCATTCGATGTTTTTAATTAAGTGGCCAATGATTTTCAATGAAATGGAACTGGAAAATGTTTTAAGTGGCTTTGCTACTTTTGTCTTCTCCACTCGATTTTCAAAGTCCAAGGGATGTTCTGGGCGTAGAAAGTATTACGCACTTTACGAAATATACAACTTAAATGACGAGGACTACTTTCTCTCTACCGAAATGTCCATCAGGAACTGTAATGATCAGGTTAAAAGGTCTTGACCAGTTCATTTTGTTAGGACAGAGAAACCGCCTTCTTCCACATTCAATTAAGTTTGTAAGTACGCGAAAAGCAAACAAAATATTTAGAGAAGCAAAATTAATATATGGATTCAGGAAATAAATGAATGAATCAAAAAACTTTTCGTTTCTACGTGAAAGAATCTTCATCTCTACAGTTCCAGGAGGCGTATGGAGCGCCTCAGGTATCACTTTTGGATTCTAACGACCCAATTTTTTTTTTAAAGCATAAACTCATTATGTTTCTTTTATTTTCTAACTCACTGATCGCCCAGGACATCATGCTGATGTATAACTCTGACAAAATCACTGGTATATCCTGGTACCACTTGCATCAGGCCAAGTTTGTAACTTTCAAATTGGACCTATGATGAACTGTGGAAAATTAAATTTATTTTCCTAACAAACAATGACAGAGGATTAAGTCACAGCGGGAAGAAAAGGGTTAAAACCTTGACTAACGAGGCGAACAGGCCATTACAATAAATTAGAATTTCAGATGTTCCTTCATGACTCGTCGTGAGAATTAGTTTGGTTGAAAATAAATGAAAATATATATCCCAAAATTAATTGTACTTAAGTTTCACATGGGAAATTGTATTTCTACTAAATGGAAATAAAACTTCACCTTTTTAAACACAGCTACGAAAAACTGTCACAGAAACCGCGAGATTAATTTTCTTGAGAAGGTACACCCAGTAATCAATATCCTAAATAATCAAAATTAATGGATACCGAAATGGAATTCAATATTTTAAAAATTTGAGAATTCAGTTTATCAGGGCTCAGATAATTACTTAATAATTACTCCAAAAGCAAATATTCAAACTTTTCCAGCAGATTAAGCCTTTGTTTCTTGATATGTTTCACTTTTAATACGTTTAAAGTGTCCCCTAAATCTGTATTATATAAAACACTTTCAAAGTTAAATGTCCACTTCAGTATTGTTTTAGTCCATGCCCATAAATTAAAACTTTGGTGAAAGATTCTTTTAAAAAATTATTAAGAGGCTTTAAATGTGTTTGATTCAAATACAAGGAAATGCTTAAACGAAGCAGTAATTTCAAGATTACTCTGTACCAAAAAAAATTACGCAATTTAATACGGTTATTGAACTGTTAACAAACGCGCTAATGATACAAAAATATTTCGGCTTGTATTCTTAAAAAAAAAAACCCAGTGAAATACTCACTGAGGGATTAATTTTTAAGTCAGACTAATTATTCAAATGACTGTTTTGGATCTTTGTGGTGATCTCTCAAGTAGAACAGGGGCTACTTTCTTCTTTTTCTGTCAGTAATCAGATAGATGGAAAGACGGTACATGATACATTTCAACTAACTTTTTAAATTTTTTTATGATAACTAATTTAGTGAAATGCTGATGTCTATGTTATTTCCCTTAAAAACTTCTGACAAGTCGAAAAACGAGATTTTGATCTTAACTAATAGTAAAAAAAATAGTTTTTCTAATTTTATCAAAAAGATTGGAAAGAACTTTGATATCCAATTTTACATCGATTATTTTTTCTCTAACATGAAAATACGTGATTTGTTTTTAAGCATCCATGTTAAGTCGAGCATGATTTTGTTTAATATAATATATATTATTTTATTTCAATTTAAAGTAATCTGTAATTTCAAACAGTTCAATAATGAATATCAAATTATTTTTTCAGGTAGCATTGGGTTTTTCGCCAATATGTTCGATGTTCGATATTGGCGATGTGTGTACAAAAAAAGTAGTCATTGTCCTGACAATGACATTAGGTTTTATTTATATACTCCGTAAGTATCAGTCAATTAAGAAATTCCTTCCTAAAATTAATAAATTGAAATACAATATTTATTATTGTTTATTGGAAAGTTTTAATCATTATCTAATTAATTACCAAAATCATTAATTTTTATCTCTGCTTCGTCTTATAAAATTTTAAGAGATTTTTGCTAACGTTTATAATTGATTTTATATTTTATTAATTTCAGGGAATATAAATTTAGAAAAAAAATAGATGTTAGAAACCCTTATTCTCTGCGGTACAATGGTTGGGATCCCCACAGAAGGAACGTTATAATCGTTCATGGCTTTAATGGAACAGAAGGCAAAACCCCTTTGAGCTTCATTAGAGACGGTAATATTACAACAGAGATTTGCCTTATTGTGACTTTAATTAGTTGCAATTTAATACGAGGTAATTTTTCGTGCTTTTTTAGCTTACTTAAAGAGAGGAGATTACAATGTTCTCGCAATCGACTGGGGAGGACTCACTCGGTTCCCTTGCTACCTCTCAGCAATTAGTAACACTAGACTAGTCGCCCAATGTACGGCCCAATTATACTCGTTCCTAACGGCTTCTGGTGCATCGGCGGAATCAACTACATGCGTTGGTCATTCCTTGGGTGCGCACATATGTGGAATGATGAACAATTACCTCACTAAAAGAATGCATAAAATAGTAGGTGAGTATTTATAGCAAACTAAGTGGAATAAAATAGTTGAACCTGAAAATTTCATTTTAAAAATAATTGAAATTAAATTTTACTTTTGTACATGCGCTCAGGTCTTGATCCAGCCAGGCCTTTGGTAGATAGGTTCGGAAATGAGGCCTTCAGGCTGACCAAAGACGATGCCAATGTAGTCCAGGTTATTCATACTAATGCAGGTGCTTTGGGAGAAACATCTCAAGTGGGGGACATAGACTTTTGTGTCAACGGTGGGAGGTTTCAACCCTCTTGTAAGGGTCACAGACTTCGTGAGTATAAATTTATACACATAACTTTGAAATTACAGTCTAATTATCTCTCAAATAAAAAATTTTCGAGATCATTTTGGATTCTAATTGAACTGTATTTTACAGGAAGGGCTAGATGTAGTCATTTTTTAAGTGCATGCTATTACGCCATGTCGGTGACAAATCCAAGAAAAACTATAGGGGTTCCATGCACAGCAAAATGTCCTAGGACAAGCAGATCCCTGGGAAAAATGCCAGGTAATCCCGTTGTCATGGGCGAGTTCACACCGGATGATGCAAAGGGACATTACTGTGTGACAATTAAGCACAATGCTGCTTGCCCATTCGATTAAAGTATTTCCCGTAAAAACAAATAAAATTTTTCGTGACTTAATTAACTCTCTCGGGATGAATGAATTAGTTTAACTGCGAATTGTCTTAATTATTTAATTTAAAACGGAAATTCGGTTAGTTTGGTGAAAAGCGAGCTTCTTAAAAAAATTAAACAGTTAAAAAACTAAGTCTCTAAGAAACAACGGGAGATAGGATAACCATATCAGCCATTTAAAATACCCAAAACAGGCTTCTCTTGTTAAAAACGAAATAACTGGAGATGAATCGCCGTCAGTCTTTAGAAGTTAGACTATATTTTAGCTTTAATGAAAAACCTCAGAAATAAATAATAAAATACAGGAAATCCAAAGATATATGTTATTAAAAGAAAATAGAGTTTTATATTTTGTGAAAAAAATCTCTTCAGCTTTAACATCTATCCTTAGTATTCATTGTGAAATTAGAAGCTTTTCATCTGTGATTATTTAGATAAATAATATTATACAATTAATTATGAAATTTTAAATTTTTTAATGAAATATTCCTTTCCAAATTAATGAACAAAATATATTTATCTATGTTTTCAATCTTGAAATTTTAATTTATGTAGTTTTTGAAATCAAGTTGTTTTATTTAAATAACCTGTACTGTATTACTGTACAGAAGTTCAAAAATGTACAGTAAAAAATATAAATCTTACATTCATTAAAAAACTGAATAAGTTACTGTTTTCTTGATAAGTCCAATTCCACTAGATTATGTTTCATAACAATTTTAGAAAATTCACAAACTTTTTTTTGAAACCTTTGCATTAGTAAACTCAACAGTTCCTTATATTGCTGTTTTATTAATTCTAACAAAAATGCCTGTCTTTTACACTCCTCTTCCAAACTTGTATTTTTTTTCATTATTGTTTCCAATTCAAACCAAATGGGTGACATTTTGTAGTATTCCTGGAACAGTATTATTAGATGTATGAATAGGATTAACAAATATCTCAGGATATATGGATTATTTTACTTACCTTGGTTCTTTTTTTGCTTTGTAAAAATTCTTCCAATTTTTTTCTTGATAAAATTTTTTGTTTATCTGTTGCAACTTTCTGATTAAAAAGAGTTTTATATAATTGCTTTCTATAGAGTTCACACTCATTTTTTATTTTTAATAAGCTGAAACATTATTAATTTTAAAAGTGTACATATATTTATAAATTCATAAAATTTATCAATTCTTTGGTTTGAACCTCAAATAGTAATTTGACTTTCAATTACTAAATGAACTTATTTGAATAATAATTTTATATAAATAAATTACTTCATTACTCTCTATTCAGCTGTTTTTATGGTATTGTTTTTATTGTGGTTGCAATTTAATTAATACTTTAGGAGCAATAATTTTGCTAATTTAAACCTGACAGCAAACGATTAATGGTGTTTCTGCCAAACTTGATGTAAAATAGCAGTTGATGTAAAATTTTAGATGGACATTTATAAGGCTAAGCCCGTCTTACCTTTTGGACATACTTTCATTTTTCTCATTTAAAACTAACAAATTTTCCCTAACCAAGAGCATTCGAGTATTATCACTTTTTAAAGAACGACATCTGAATTGGTATTCTTCCAAGACTGATTCATCACCTGAAATTAATTAATCTGCTTCTGTTACTATAATTTAATCTGCATTTCTCTAATAGAGTTGTAATGAACTTTTATGAATACTTAATTTTCAAAAAGCAGTTTCTCACTTACGTGTCGGTACCGCTGACATTCTGTGCATATTATTTTTAAAGATCAATTAATTTTAAGTTCTAAATTTCATAAAAATCATTTCATACCAAACTATTATGCCTAACTTCATTTAATCCATACAGACCGGAAGTAAGACTTTAACGGACCAGATAAGCAGGCATAAGCTTTTGCCTATTTTTAATTGACTCAAAATTCAGTCTAAAATTCATATTAACGGACATGCAGTTGTCGACTTTGCATGCTTAATATTTCTAATTAGTGAAATCATTACAGAAGTAATTTTGCGATTAAAAATCTATGCCTAGTAATTTTTAACGGTTTTTGCAGATGTGGTAAAATGTCTATGGATTTTAATCTATGGCGAGTTTGTTGGAGGGAAAACTTTACTTCCAAAACATTTAGTTATATTTTAGGTGAAGTTGTATTTTCATTGCGTAAAATTAAAATAGCTCCAAAGATGACTCTTCCTCATATTTATTATACAATAAATGAGTTATCTTCTATCCAAGATATTGGATCTTTAAAAAATTTGAATGTAAAAACTATTGGGTACATACACGAAGGACAGGCTTATGAAGTTGACTTCGAAAAACGAAAATTTGAAAAACCGGATAAGCGAGTACAATTAGATTTAACACACATTTCACAACTTATTATGGAAATAAAACCTCATATAATATTTGGCGTGTTATATTGGAAAAACCAATGTTTAGTTTTATGTGTAAAAAGTTTAAGACAATTTGATGCAGACTTCGAACACTTGATAGTATATCACCATCAATTACTGGAAGTCAGGAAGAAAAGTAGTTACTTTAATAACTTAATCGGAGAGGATAACACAGATGAAGTAAAATAATTATTGCTTTTAAGGACTGAGGAACGAAACTTGTTGTCATAGGAACAGAATATTTATTTGTAAATGATTTTTATGAATGTTTTAATTCAAAATGGATATGCTTTGCTTTTACTTAGTTTAGGTGAAGATTTTCAATGGAGAGTTCAGAAGGAACTGGTACTTATACTCCTGTATCATCTGGTAAGACAACTGAAGCAGATGAAGATTCTGATTCTAAAAAACAGTTAGCAGGTAAGCAAAACAAACAATGTGTGACAGTTAATACAGTTTGAGCCTACCACAAACAGTAGCTTTAAATTTTATAATGAATGGCTTGAAAAGATTATTTTTAATTTTTTATTGTATTTCTAAAATAATACTTATACTTTAAATTTTTAGAAGCTGAAGGGATAGGTGAAGATGAACTTATTGATGAAGAGTTTGGTTCACAAGATGAATTTGGAATTTTGGTATCAAAAGTCAAAAAGTATACAGTTTTGTTTGACTTAAAGCAAGAAGACTGGACATATGAAGCAGAAAAAAAAATTAAACAGTTTTTTACAAACCAGTTTGAAGAATTACTTGTGATATATTACAATGGGTTGAAACTGTGTGCTGCTTTTGAATTTCCAATTGTCCCGGTTCATGACGTTATGTATTTTTTAAAAGAACCAGGGCAGGAAATAACTGCTGAAAATTTTCACAGTGAAATTACTTTTGGTTGTTTAAACAATAGTGTTGAAGGTAATATATAACTGTGGAAAAATATCAGAATTTTTGGTGTAAGTTTTAAGTAAAATTTTATTTATTTATTTTTTTTTAGGTTCTATATTAAATATGTTAGGGAATGTGTATGCTCCTACTTTTTTTAATATCACATCATGGCCAGACAGTGTAAAGGGAGATTTTTGCTCTCATATGCATGAATTCCTGGCAAAATTAACAGATCTGCATCATAAAATGCTTGGGCTTTCTGTTCTGTATGTTCCCCATGATGGTTTGAATGTATCATTGGAAGCTGCTGCAGAGGATAAAGAATTAGTTCGTAGATTAGAAGGTCATCAGTTATACTTTATTTTTAATAGTCAATTGAATTTTTTCACAGCCATGTAACATTGGTTTTATACTTTTTTCAGGCATTGTAGTTTACTGGTCCAGACAATTAAGGGTTGCTGTTAGTGATAATGATCAAACTTCTCATACTGAACTGTTATGCCCAATTGATGAATACAACTTTTGGATTTATCGATGGGAAAATTTGTCAGGATTGTCTTATCAATTAAAATCCAAATCTATAAAGCATTTCATTGATATTTTAATGATCCATCAATCATCTTACATCAGACCTTTTGAAGCATTAATAGTGGAAATTTTGGAAGCCACAAGTGAGGCCAAAAGCAATATTGAATACTTGCAAATTTTGAAAAAACCCTGTGAGGAGCTGGCTAATGAGAAAAGTCCAATTCAAATGATAAATCATATCCCTAAATTACTCAATTTAATTAGAATAATATGGACTAATTCTCCACATTATAATACTTCTGAGAGAATTACTCTACTGTGTAGAAATTTAAGCAATCAAATTATTTTACAGTGTAAAAATTCTATAGATCTAGATGAAATATTTTTTGAAGGGCATACCAGAGCAGGAATAGTTGCTCTTGAAAAAAATATTGACTGTTGTTTGAAATATAAAGTTATTTACGATGTTGTAAGTTAATTTTTTAAAAACACCTTAACATTCAGGTTTTCAGCATCAAATAAGAATTACCATTTAAAATTTCAGATTGCCAAAGGTCATACAGAAAGGAATCCAGAATGTCCCTGGGATTTAGACAAAGCATCTATTTTTAATCATGTTGACTCTTTTATTCAAAGAAATAAAGATTTAATTGAAGTCTGCAATGCCATGATAACCTTTGGCCGCTACAGCGAAACTGAAGATTTGAAAAAACCCGTATTTGGTGGTACTAGAGGGAAAAATTTTGAAAAAGTCCTGGACAACTTAGAAGCAAATTTCAATGAATATTTAAATGAAATAAAAGAGTGTCGGCACATAATTTTAGATATATTAGCCTCCACTTGGCCTGAGCAAATACTACGGTTGGTTTTCTCTTAATTAGTAGTTTCAGTTGAATTAATTAAACGAACAATTAATTTAAGTAATATTGACTTAATTTCGCGCTTAATATGATATTGAATTTGGTTTTCGTTTGGTCGCAGCAAAACGAAAAATTAAATCCTAGTTCTTTCGCAGGTTTCGATCTCATTTGAAAGAATTAGAACAAATTGTCGAAAACTTGCTAACGGCCGTATTACAGCAAGCAAAAAATATTGAAGAAATAGTTTACGCTCTGCAATGTTTTTACCATTATTCATTAAGAGAAACTATTTACCCTTTAATTGAGAAACAGTCAGTGGAGCTGTGGACTTTATTTATGAAAAGTATACATAATCTGAAGCACGAATTAGTTGTTGAGCAAAAGTTTAGACCTATTCTGTCTCCCACTTTTGGAGGAAAAGCAATGATAGCTCATATGAAAAGACAGAAATTAATTGCCTTAAAAGAGGTATTTTTAATATTTTTGTGGTCATTTTCCGTTCTGATAGTGCGTAGTAGATGTTGAATTGTATATTTTCCGTTGGTTGGCTAAAATTTTGCTTTTTTCGAAGCTGATTGAAAATGCGATGTGGCTGCCAAAGTGCAGTCTGGCTACTGAAGTTAGACAACAATACGAAAAACTAATGGTCTCCATAAAAGACCATATCAAGGATTTGTTTAGAAAGTGGAATGATACTTTAGAGGACAATATTGTTCAGAGATTAAACAGACCATTGATGCGTAGAAGTACTTATCGTCCTGGACTATTAGAAAGTAATTTTGATGGGTAAAGGATTATCATTAATTTTTTAGAGAATTACACAGTAACTTTTATTCTTAGTTCTTTAAATCCAAAATGATTATAACTAAATTTTTGAAACCCCAGCTAAATTGAAGCTGAGATTTTAATTAAGCGGAAATTAGTATATTTAGTCTGTTAAATTACCGAAGGAGATTTTTTTGCTTAATATCAAATGCCGACAGCATTATTTCTTCTTTTAGCATGTGCTTAACGGTAGCGAACGAATGCATGTATTGGCAGTTATTAGAATTCGATCTTCCACATCCAGCCGAACAGTTGTATAAGAAATGGAAAAAAGTCCGGATTTTATACGAGCATGTCCTGACTGTCGTTCTGGACTATAATAAAATAATTTCAGGTAAATGAAATATAATTATATCACATATATAAATTTTTTGAGCTTTTTGTCACCGGTGTTTCAATTATTTAAGCTCTCTCTGATGAGGAACGGGTATTATTCCGCGAGTTAGTTAAAAAAGTAGACAAAAGAATTAGTCCAGGACTGTTTAGAATCGACTGGACAAATGAATTTTCTGAAGATTATATAACAGAAGTGAGCGCACAAACTGCAGAAGTAAGTAACACTTCGAATTTTTTGTTTTCTTGACTTTGCTGAAATTTAAATTGTCCTCAAACTGGTCTTTTATTATAGCTACAAGATTTTGTGGATGATTACAAAAACTCCGTAAAACAGATAGTATTGTTATGTGAAAAAATTTGTGATACTCCACTTATACCAAAACGTTCTGGAAAAATTTTTGAAGCCGACGTTTTAAGAAAATTATTAAGTCATCATAGGGAAATGGTCATACAAAAGATAGTTAACTATCATCAAGAAATTGTAAAATATCTAATGATAATTTACGAAGGATTTCAAAGCGAAATTATTGGGGTATTTATTGAAGATAATATTTGTATTGCCTTCATTGTTAAAAAGTTTAAAGATTGGTCTATTGTAGATGGGCGACACATGGCATAAATTTATTTTGCAATTGGACATGCTCGTGGAAGAAGCTTTGAGACTATGTGTTAAATATTCAATGCAACTCATGCTAAATATTCTTCGCGGTGATGGAACTACCGGAACATCTCCCCTTGTTAAAATAACTGTGCTTCTTGTTGAAAATAAAGTAAGAATTGGTTTTTAAGACAGGTAAAGAAAATAAAATAGATTTTTAAATATGACTCAATTTTCAGATAACTTTTGATCCGCCTCTAAGTGCTATTTCTTCAGTCGGTCAAAATGTTTTGACAGATATTGTTAACTCATTCAAAGTAATCCCGCGATTGTATGACAAATTGAAACTAAAAGGTTTTAGTAAAAGACCTTTTTACTCAGTACTGGAGAATGATGAAGAGTGTAAACATCTTCAATTTGCAATAAATCAAGGTTTGTGTAGAAAATATTTTTGTATTAACGGTGTGAGTAATGTAATCAAATTAATTTTGTGTAACTTTTCAGAGGTGTCCTACAGCATTAATTTGATTCATCAATACTTAAAAATTTGGGACCCGTTTCGTGACATGTGGGAAGTGAATAAAGATTTATTCATTCAGAGATATGAATTCTTAAATCCGACCGTTATTTCATTCGATGCTGACATCTCACGTTATAGCGAAGTAGCCAATAACGTACAAATGCAAGAGGCAATATCTTATATTCATTTTTTGCAAATTAATTCAGGACCTTTAAAAATAGCCATTGTTCAGCATTGTTCCATTTGGCAAGAGAAATTGTTTGAACTATTAAAAAAAATGGCAGACCGAAATATTCGAACCCTTATTCAGTACTGCAATTTCCATTCCTATTCGTAAGTTTTAAATTGGTATCAATTTTCAAACCAATATAGAGTTATAGATTGGGTAAAACGAGATGACTGTCGTCTTCTTGAAATCTCTTTTAATACTTAAATTTAATGATAACAACAAATTTAATTCAAAAATTTGGATCGAATATAAATTTGAAACGAATCTAAATTTATTTAATTGAGATGATAATGAATTTTTAAATTAGGGCAAATATTATCATGATTTATTATTAATATAAATTATTTGAAATTTTGAAGTAACAAAAATATTTTAATGCGAATTAAATAATTTAACATTTTTTGTTTTGATTTTTTAAGCATCATGCATGAACCCCGTAATCTGGCGGAAGTGCAACACGCCATAAATTACTATGATCGATTGATGAACGATATTCCTTCCAAGGAAAAAGAGTTCCCGAAAATTGCAGATCAGTTTGGGGTTCTAGAAAAATACGAAGTTGAAATTGATGAACAAATATTGAGAAAATACAAATTACTAACTCAAAAATGGGCTCAATACCTTAATACACTTACCAAAGCAGAGGAGATGTTAAATCGTACAAAAGAGAGTTTCAAAAACAATTTGTTAGAAAAAGGGGAGAATTTAAGAACTCAGTTGCTTGAACTCAGCGAGAGCTTCATACATTCAATGCCGGTTACAGTAGATGTTCCCGCAAAAGGTAATATCCAGTGTTCTTATTAATTATTAGTATCTGAAGATCTTGTGTGATCCTCATATGGAAAATTTAAAAGTTGCTTTACAGTTCTGCGCTGACATTCGCAACAAACTCTCCGAACTCAGGGAAAAAGAAGCAGCCTTAAGAAATGATCTCGTTATTTTTGGTATTTCCCTTCCCGAAAATCCCGAGAAAGAAAAACTGGAAAAAGAATTAGCTACTTTAGAGCTTGTTTGGGAGTTAACGAATCAGTGGGATGAAGCGTGGGATCGATATAAATCGGGAAATTTTTGGGAATTGGAAACCGACGAAATGGAAAATATGGTAAATTACTGTAAACCGTTTTTCAACAGTAACAGGCCTCTTGGTACCTTTTGCATTAAATTTTTTACCAAATTTATATTTTTTTTTTAATTAACAAAATATCATTTCAAAAATAGCGTGAAATTTTATGGACTTGTGTTTTTTCAGGCTCAAACACTTTTCAGAAAACTGACTCGACTTTCTAGAGAACTCAAAGAGAGGAACTGGGATATTGTTGATCACACTCGCCTAAGGGTAGACGCGTTTCGAAGATGTTTACCCTTAATAGCAGACTTGAAAAATCCTTGTCTTAGACCCAGGCATTGGGATCAAGTTCGAAAACTTGTCAGAGTTGATTTCGATGAAAACTCAGAAGAGTTTACCTTAGAAGCAATCATGGATATGAAGTTTCAGGTAAATCTTTTTTTCTCCCTTTCGTTTAGGCCAACGATGGCCGTTTAATTTTTACTGGTAATCTTTAATTTATAAACTAATTTTTAATAATTATTTCTATTTTACTAAAATTTTCACAATCTTTAAAGGATTTTGCTTTGGAAATAAATGAAATATCTAACGCAGCTACTATGGAGTTGAATATTGAAAACGGGCTGAAAAGTATTTCCGATTTATGGGCAAGTATGAATGTGACAATGGAACCTCACAAAGACATGAAAAATTTATATCGGTTGAAAGCAGTCGACGATATATTTCAAGCTTTGGAAGAAAATATGGTATGATCTGAGATTTATTAATTCTCTAAATTAGTCGATTTCAAATTTTATGTAAAAATGTTTAAAATTTTTGGTACTGTTCGGAATTTATTTAATGAAATACTTTAATATTTCTGAAGAATTTTTTGAGAATTTACGGTCATTTAGAAACCGAATGAAAGATACTTTTGTCGGCAAAAGTTTTCCAAAATAATGGCGGTTTTTTAAAGGTTGCGCTGGCATCAATGAAGGGCACGAAATTTAGTGAGCCCTTCATGCCTGAAATTGACTATTGGGAGAGAGGCTTGTCCATGGTTTTAGAAGTTTTAGAACAAATGCTAAATGTCCAAAGGCAATGGATGTATTTGGGTAAATAATTTCGTCATTCTTAGAATAAAATTATTGAACTTTGAAGTTAAGCTGTTTATTCTTTTTATTAGAAAATATTTTCGGAGCTGAAGATATCAGAAAGCAACTTCCCAAAGAAACTAAACAATTTGATGACGTAACGAATGATTGGAAGGAGATCACAACTCGAATGCATAATACCCAAAACGCCTTTAAGGCTTGTCACCATCATGGTCTTTTCAATACCTTGAATAAATTAAACGACCGTTTGGAATACATACAAAGGGCACTGGAAATTTATTTAGAATTAAAAAGATATATTTTTCCGAGATTTTATTTCATATCGAACGACGATCTTTTAGAAATATTAGGTAATTTGTCCAATCTGCTTTTCATTTTCCTCTAATTTCTTTAAATCGGAATCATCTCTTAAAGGTTGATCACCTTAAAAGCATTTTACATATTCTTTTTACCCCATATTATTAAAATGGTCCCCAAATGTAAGAAAACTGTTAAAAACATTTTTAGGTAATTCTAAAAAACCTGAAATGGTCCAGCCCCACATGAAAAAATTATTCGACAACATAAATAAGATAAAATTATCCAAAATGCAATTTGTTAATAAGTATGAAGCACATGGAATGTTTTCGGCGGATGGTGAATTTATTGAGTTTAGTGCCCCTACACTTTGTGAGGGGCCCGTAGAGCGCTGGCTTTGCGATATTGAAAAAAATATGAGAATTACTCTTCATAATGAAATCAAAGTAACTAGGGCTGCTTTGAGAAAGATGTTATCGAAGAGAGATAAGTGGATAAAAGGTATTTTACAATTTCGAAATTTATCGGAAAAGTAAAATTTGTGGATAATTCTATTTATATCTAAAGTGGCAGCATTATTCTCTCATTGTTTTGTTTCGCTGTCTTTTTTTAGGCGTTATCTTTAATACTTTCAAACAACAAAAGACTAACCTTATGTCAATTTCTTTTAGACCAGCCAGGACAACTCTGTATAACTTCTAGTCAAATACAATGGACGACGGATTGCACTCGAACTTTACTGCACTGTAAGATGTTAGAATCACGAGCGCCCTTACGAAAACTTCGAAAAAAGCAGAATAAAGTTTTGCAAAAATTCTCCGAAGCAGTTCGGGGAAATTTAACCAAAATTCAGAGGTTAAAAGTTGTGGCTCTTGTCACTATAGAAATTCACGCGCGCGATGTAATAGATAAAATGTATAAGGTAACAAACCTTACTATATTGAATTGCGTTTTCCCTTATTAAAATTTTTAAAATAAGTGAGTGAAAACATTTTTTTAGGTGGGCTGTATGGATGTTTCGGCTTTTGAATGGTCATCCCAGCTAAGGTTTTATTGGGATCGAGATATAGACGATTGCATTGTCAGACAAACAAATACTTACTTCGTTTACGGATACGAATACCTCGGGAATTCCGGCCGATTAGTAATAACACCTCTTACTGACAGGTATCTGAGACTTTTGTTTTTGAAAACCTTTCTGTATTTCAATTCACTCAAGAAGCAATTTCTCCCAACCAGGTGTTACATTACACTTACAACAGCGCTCCACCTCTACAGAGGTGGAAGTCCCAAAGGTCCTGCAGGAACAGGAAAGACTGAAACTGTGAAAGATTTGGGGAAAGGCTTAGGCGCATATGTCATTGTTGTGAATTGTTCGGAGGGCCTTGATTTCAAATCCATGGGCCGTATGTTTGCAGGTGAATTATATACATTTAAATGATGTTCGGGATTGAGCCTATTATTAATTAATTATTATTACCGAAAGGTCTGGCCCAGACAGGAGCTTGGGGCTGCTTTGACGAGTTCAACAGAATAAACATAGAGGTGTTATCTGTCGTCGCCCAACAGATTCTTTGCATATTATATGCTTTATCTCAAGGACTGAAACGCTTTGTTTTTGAAGGAGCCGAAATTAATTTGGTTCACTCATGTGGTATATTTATAACGATGAATCCAGGTACTTAATTTATATGTTCAGGAGTAGTGCCTACGCTTACCAACTATTACTTAAAGTAAAGTCATTCTTAAATTTCAGGTTACGCTGGAAGAACTGAACTTCCTGACAACTTGAAGTCAATGTTTCGGCCGATATCAATGATTGTTCCCGACAGTTGTCTTATATCCGAAATAACACTTTTTGGTGAGGGATTTAAAGAGTGTAGACAACTGGCCAAAAAAGTCTTCACTTTATTTTCTCTCTCGATGCAGCAGTTAAGCAAACAGGATCATTATGATTTCGGATTGAGAAGCTTGGTAAATGTTTTTAAATTTCATAAGGACTTCTCAACGTAAATGCTAAAATTTTATGTTTTATCCTGCAGGTCGCCATTCTTCGCTATTCTGGCAGGAAACGTAGAGCACTTCCTCATTTGCCCGAAGATGAAGTTATGTTGTTGTCTATGAGGGATATGAATTTGGCTAAATTGACTTCTGACGATTTGCCTTTATTTAATGGAATCGCTCGTGATTTATTTCCTGGTGTAGAACCTCCTACTGTTGATTATTCGGAATTACAAGCGGCGATAGAAGAAGAAATGGTAAAAGATAACTTACAGGTATTGCTTCATTAAATTAAAAATTTTTATGGTCTGAAGTGATGAAAATGATTGATGTTATTCTATTTCATAAACTTGGAGTTCTAATAATCAGTTGTGTGTGATATCGACTTTAAAATCAAATAATATTTGTAATTCCAGTGTGTACCCAAAATGATCACCAAAGTAATTCAGCTATACGAGACGAAAATTTCTCGACATTCTGTCATGCTCGTTGGAGCCACAGGAACGGCAAAGAGCACAACCTGGAAACTTTTGAAAGCGTCAATGACTCAATTGAAATTGCGTAATAAGGGAAACTACCAAGCAGTAATAGAATATCCCATCAACCCTAAAGCCTTGTGCTTGGGTGAACTGTATGGAGAATTTAATTTGTCCACCGGCGAATGGTTAGACGGCGTGCTATCTGCCATAATGAGAAAAACCTGTGCTGGTAAATTTCCATAAAATCACTTTAACTAAGATTTAAAATTCACCAAACTTTATGATGGATTACGTTTGAGTTATGATCTTTGGAAAAATCTGATGTATTATCTTAATCAGCATTTTATTTTCACACGGGATAATTTTTACAGAGGAAACTCCTGATGAAAAATGGATTCTTTTTGATGGACCGGTGGATGCTGTTTGGATCGAAAATATGAACAGTGTGATGGACGACAATAAAATTCTAACTCTGATTAACAGTGAAAGAATAACAATGCCTGAGCAAGTAATGAAAAGAGAAAAATCTGGAGCTTACAAAAATTAGTAGACCCACCAAATTTATGATGGGATCTATTACAGGTATCTCTCTTGTTCGAAGTAGAAGATCTGGCTGTTGCCAGTCCTGCAACTGTGTCTCGTTGCGGGATGGTGTATAATGACTATAAGGACCTAACTTGGAGGCCTTTTGTCCAGTCCTGGCTCAATAAACAAACTTCCGAATTGTTGGTTACTGAGATGCAAGATCACTTTAACAGATATTTGCAAAGGACATTAGATTTCAAAAGATTAAACTGCAATGAACTCGTAAAAACGTCAGAGTTAAACTGTGTGAGATCACTTTGTAGACTGTTGGATTGTTTTATCTCGAAGGAAAACGGGTTCGATCCAAGCAATGAAGACACATTCACTACAATCGCAAAATTATGGTTTTTATTCTGGTAGGCATTTTGCTTCTTGGACACTTAAATTGTCGAATGGTTTTATTCATTAAAATTTGCTTCTGATTTCAGTTTGATATGGTCTGTTTGTGGGACTGTAAATGAAGAAGGTCGTAAAAAAATAGACACATATATTCGTGAATTGGAAGGAGCTTTCCCCGTGGTGGATACTATTTATGAATATTATGTTGATGTAAAACAAAAAACCATGGCGTCTTGGGAAAACCAGTTAGTCGAAAATTGGAAATATAATCCCAGGTTGGATATTATTGAAAATCCTTTAAACCCCAATTTTTTTATCATTTGGAGGGTCCTGTGGAGTTTTATATAAATAAAAATAATTTCAAACATTTTTTTTAACTTTTAGCCTTCCGTTTTATAAAATTATAGTTCCTACTGTGGATACTATAAGATATGAGTTTTTAGTATCGACATTATTGAAAAATACATATCCTGCTCTTCTTGTCGGTCCTGTTGGAACCGGTAAAACTTCAACAGCACAAAGTGTTATTGAAGGGATTGACAGCGAAAAGTTTACCGTTTTGGGAGTGAATATGTCGGCTCAAACGTCTTCTCAAAATTTACAAGACACGATTGAAAGCAGAATGGAAAAAAGAACGAAGGGAATGTATTATCCAGTTGGTGGAAAGTTTCTTTTGGCCTTCTTGGACGATTTAAACATGCCCGCTAAAGAAACTTACGGAGCTCAACCTCCTTTGGAGTTGTTACGCCAATGGATTGATTATGGATTTTGGTACGATCGGCAGAAACAATGGAGAAAATACATCAGAGTAAGACTTTTTATGATGGTTTCTTAATTTAGAGTTCCTGTCGGCCCGGAAATCCGCTTTTGTTGCCTAAAAAAATATTTCTTGCAGGATATGTTTTTAATTGGAGCGATGGGACCCCCTGGCGGAGGCAGAAATCACATATCCAATCGTCTGATGTCCCGCTTTAACATAATCAACATGACTTTTCCTGAAGAGTCCCAAATCAACCGCATCTTCTTGACTATGCTCCAACAACATCTCACCGATTTTCATTCTGAAGTCAAAGTTATAGGTGAGTAGAAACAGAGGTAATAAATAAGCAGATAAAGTTCTCTTTAAACCTATCCTTAACTTTGTGTTTCAGCTGAGGATATTACCAACATGACCATTGATTTATACAATCAAGTTATAACGAAAATGTTACCCACACCTGCAAAAATGCATTACCTTTTCAATCTGCGAGACATATCCAAAATATTTCAAGGGCTTCTCCGCAGCCACAAAGATTACCAAAATACACTACCCGGTATACTGAGACTCTGGGTTCATGAGGGGTTCCGGGTATTTAGTGATCGTATGGTCGATGAGAAGTAAGTCAATGACGAAGTTTATCTTGAGAATTAAATTTTGAAAAAATTTCTATAACCCTTTTTTATTTTTAAAGGGACAGAGAGTGGTTCATTAACGAAATAAACAATCAACTGGGCAAATATTTCGAAACAACTTTTCATAATATTTGCCCAGAAAGAAGGAGTCCAATATTTGGAGATTTTGTTAATCCATATTGGATATATGAAGACCTTAGTGATTTTGCTGCTCTGAGAAGATATATTGAAAATCAAATGCTGGAATACAACAATTCTCCGGGTGTCGTCAGGATGGACTTGGTGTTGTTTAGAGATGCTATTGAGCATATTTGTAGAGTTGTTAGGGTTATATCGCAACCTAGGGGAAACATGCTTTTGGTAGGAATCGGTAAGTCGGAATATATTTATTAGTATGTGATACTTATTTTGTTGTGACTTAAAAGCTGTGAGTATCTTCATTCGGTTACAGGCGGAAGTGGAAGACAATCGCTAGCCAGGATTGCAGCATATATTTGTGAATATGGGATTTTCCAAATAGAAGTATCCAAAAATTATAGGATCGGAGAATTTCGAGAAGATTTGAAAAGCTTATACCATATTGCCGGTATAGAAAATAAATCCACGACCTTCCTCTTTAGCGACACGCAAGTGGTGCAGGAGGCATTTCTGGAAATTATTAATAATATTTTAAGTAGCGGCGAAGTTCCTAACTTATACAAACCCGAAGAATTTGAGGAGGTAAGACAGCGAAAAAATTTGGTCTTTTGTCAGCTTTCGAACTGCTTCCAATTCAAAAATTTTTTAGGTGAAAGCTGCTCTTTCTGAAGCAGCTAAAAAGGCGAAAATTGCGATAAATACGGAAAGTCTTTACAACTTTTTAATAGATCGAGTCAGGGCAAATCTTCATATTGTGTTGTGCATGAGTCCTGCCGGAGATGCTTTCAGGAATCGTTTAAGGCAGTACCCGTCTTTGATTAATTGCACCACTATTGATTGGTTCTTGGAATGGCCTAAAGAAGCATTGCTTGAAGTTGCGAGAAGATATTTGGTCGATATTGATTTGACGGAGACATTAACAGGCATACCAATGGTAGTTTTAGTTTCTAATTTAGAATTTAAACACGATTATCTAAAAAGGATCTGCTCTTAAATAAATTAAATTTTTCAAGGAACCGCCGTTACCTAAAGATTCCCCCTTAAAGCCACTGAGAGAAAGACTTCGCGAAGCCGTTGCCTCTATATTTTCAATTATACATGACTCTGTCGCAAAAGCTGCCAAGCAGATGCAACTTCAAATGAAAAGGCACAGCTATGTCACTCCAACTAATTACCTGGAATTAGTTGCCGGCTATAAAGAGTATGATTAACATTTTCGTAAAATGTTTTGGTACTTTTTTTGCCTATAAATTTCATATTTTTTCGTATAGAATGATAGCACAAAAAAGAAAGGAACTTTTTAATCAAGCGAACAAGTTATCGAACGGCTTAGGAAAAATTGACGAAGCCAGGAGTAGTGTGGAAGTTATGACCGTGGATTTAGAAAAGGCCCAGGTCAAAGGTACGATTGGCATATTTTGCGCCAAAATTTATACGTTGTTACTTTAGTTATAATTAGTGATTTTATTAATAATTTTTAGTACTACAAATTCAGCAAGTGTGTGAGGAAGCGATGACTGTCATATCCCAGAAGCGTAGGGAAGCTGATGAACAAGCTGACGTGGTTAAAATCAAATCAGAAAAGATATCGGAGGAGGAAGCCGCTTGCAAAAAATTGGCAAAAATAGCCCAGGCGGACTTGGATGAAGCAATGCCTGCTTTAGAAGAAGCCCTTTTGGCTCTGGATGCCCTGAGTAAAAAGGATATTTCTGAAGTAAAAAGTTATGGGAAACCACCTCCAAAAGTGATGATGGTCATGGAAGCTGTGTGTGTTTTGAAAGGCGTCACTCCTGATTGGGGCGAATCTAAGAGGATTTTGGGCGAGCAAGACTTTTTAAAGAGCGTAATTAAATCATTATTTGTAGTATTGGTGGACTCAAAACCAACTTTTAATACTGTAAAATTTTCAGTTGCGGGAGTATGACAAGGATCACATATCGGAGAAGGTGATGAAGAAAATAGCTACTTATACTGAGAATGAAGAGTTCGATCCTGAAAAAGTAGGACAGGTATCTTTCGCTGCCAAGTCTTTATGCATGTGGGTAATTGCCATTGAGAAATATGGTAAAGTATGGAGGGTAGTCGGTCCTAAGAAGGCTCGTTTGGACGAGACTTTGGAAAGTTTGCTGAAAAAGCAGACCGAACTCGCCGAGCTTCAAGCCAAACTGAAAGAGCTGCAGGATTTCCTGAACAGATTAAAAAAAGAACACGAAGAAAAAATGAGGGAAATGGTAATTTCATGACATTTACATTCTGTAACATATAAGGCTTTGTTTAACTGTAATTTAAAACTTTGTTTGACAGGAAGACCTTCAAGCTAAGGCTGAGTTTTTGCAACTTAAACTTCAAAGAGCCGCCATGCTTGTGGATGGGCTGGCAGGAGAAAAACTTCGATGGGAACAAACCGTGGAATATTGCAATGTTCACTTTAATCAGCTACCAGGAGATTGCCTAATCGCGACAGCTTTCTTATCCTACGTAGGTCCATTCGTGTCTCAATACCGAGAGCAACTGCTGAGTTTATGGAAGAAAAGTATTGAGGAAGAAGAAGAGGTCGATAATCAAGACTTCGTGGTTTTCATTTGCTTTAATTGTCCGCTGGATAATTATGTGCTAAATTAAAATCTTATAGGTACCCTATGACCCACAGTTCAATTTGTTAGAGTTTTTGATCGATCCTGCTTTAGTTAGAGACTGGAATCAAATGGGTTTGCCAACGGATGATTTCAGCACTGAGAATGGGATAATAGTTGCCAGATGTTCCAGATGGCCTCTTATAATTGATCCTCAGTGCCAGTGTCAGAAGTGGATAAAAAATATGGAAGGACCTAATGTAAGATGTATAATAATGCTTTTGCAAGAACCGAGAGAAGATGAGTAATAAGTTCTCCTTTTTGCAGGGATTACGAGTGATAGATTTTGGACAGCCCGATTACATGAAGACGCTGGAAAATTCTATTCAAAATGGCAAACCAGTCCTCCTCCAAAATGTTTCAGAGGTTTTAGAACCTTCCCTAAATCCAATTTTGAATAAGTCTTTAGTCATTCAACAAGGTCAATTAGTTTTAAAAATGAGTGACAAATACATCACTTACAATGAGAAATTCAGATTTTTCATAACGACAAAAATGCCGAATCCTCATTACGCTCCAGAGGTAATTCTTTAAGAAATTATGGAACACGTATCGGGTCAAAACGGCTGCTTACGAGCTTGTTCCTTTTTTTTAAGATATCAACGAAGACCACCTTAATAAATTTTGCAATCAAAGAAGAAGGTCTGCTCGCTCAGCTTCTTGGGCTTGTCGTCAAGAAAGAAAAACCTCAGCTGGAAGAAATGAAAAATCACATTGTGACTACAATATCTGGAGGAAAGAAAACTCTTCAGAGTCTAGAGGATGAGCTTTTGAGGCTTTTATACGAAAGTAAAGGTTCATTGTTGGAGAATAAGGAATTGTTTGACACATTACAAACTTCTAAAGTAACTTCTCAAGCTGTGAAAGAATCACTGGAGGTACAGTAATTGATAATATATTTATTTTATATTTATTGTTTTTAATTTTCAAATTTTAAATTTTATTATTTTTATGAATACGTAAAAAATTGTGATTTTTGTTTTACAGATGGCCCAAACTACTGAAATTGAGATCGACAACGTACGATCAGGCTATCTTCCTTGCGCCGAAAGAGCTTCAATTTTATTCTTTGTGTTGAATGATATGGGCAAAATAGATCCGATGTATCAGTTTTCTTTGGATTCCTACCTGGCATTGTTTTCCCTATCGATTGATAAAAGCCCTAAAAGTCAGGTTTTGGAAGATCGCATCACCAATCTTAATGACTACCACACTTATGCCGTTTATAGAAACACGTGTCGGGGGCTCTTTGAAATGCACAAATTGTTATTTTCATTTCATATGTGCATAAAGATTTTAGACGCTCTTGGAAAGGTATATAAGCTGTTTCCAACTGAAACGATAAAGTTTATATTTCTTTGTCGGAATTAGCGGACTCATTTTGTTGTATTTGTCGTTTAGATCAGCCACGCAGAGTATAGTTTTCTGCTCAAAGGAGGTGTTGTTCTTGATCGCTCTGATCAAGTGCCGAATCCATGTCCTCAGTGGCTGTCGGATACTGCTTGGGATAACATAACGGAATTAGATAAAGTTCCTGGATTTCATGGTTGCGCTGCTACTTTTGAACAATCTCCTCGTGATTGGCAAAACTGGTAAGAAATTACTGTTACATTTAATTTTAAAGTATAAGAAGCATCATAATAAAGCTGTGTTTTTAAGCGTATAAAGTTAATAAAATTCTTTACAGGTACGTGTCGACAGAACCTGAAAATATGCCCTTAGTTGGTGAATGGGAAGTCAACTGTACTCACTTTCAAAAAATGTTGTTTGTTCGATCACTGCGACCTGACAGACTGTCTTTCTGCTGTATTCAGTTTATAGTTAATACTTTGGGACAGAGATTTGTGGAACCTCCAGTATTGGATGTCAGAGCTGTATTTGAAGATTCTACAAACGTGGGTTAGTATGGCAGAGCTTTTATCGAAGTTTCTGCACTTTTTGTCAGATGTTAAAACCTGCTTCTTACTTTATAGGACCTTTAATATTTGTTCTCTCTCCTGGAGTTGATCCAACTAATGCACTACTACAACTTGCTGAGAACATGGGAATGGCTCAGAGATTTGCAACATTGTCTCTGGGTCAGGGTCAGTCTCCCATCGCTACCAGATACATTGAGAAAGGTGTAAAAGAAGGAAACTGGGTGTTCTTAGCCAACTGTCATTTATCACTGAGTTGGATGCCCGCCCTGGATAAAATAGTTGAGAAGTTGTCTATGGATTCACAGGTTGGACTACTTTTTTATGTTTCGGCTTGTATGTATAAGACGCAAACGGTCGTTAAATTTTTTAATTTAACAGCAAGTACATCCTGATTTCCGGCTGTGGTTGAGCTCCAGCCCCCATCCCGATTTCCCGATATCAATTCTGCAAGCTGGAATTAAAATGACAACGGAACCTCCAAAAGGCATAAAAGCGAATCTCAAACGACTTTATCAAATTCTAACGGAGTCTCAGTTCAACGCTTGCGAAGCCAAGGAAAAATACAAAAAATTACTCTTCTCTCTGTGCTTCTTTCATGCTGTGCTCTTGGAGAGAAAAAAGTTTCAGCAGCTTGGTTGGAATGTTATTTACAGCTTCAACGATTCTGATTTTGAGGTTTGAGTGATAACTCTCAGCGCATTAAAATTAATTTTCACCTTTGTGAATGCCTGCAAACATTTCAGGTTTCTGAAAATCTCCTGAGTATTTACCTGGATGAGTACCCAGACACTCCTTGGGACGCGTTGAAATACCTCATTGCTGGAGTTAATTACGGAGGGCATGTAACTGACGATTGGGACCGACGTCTTTTGCTCACTTACATCAGTCAGTATTTCTGCCTGGATGCTTTACAGCAACAGTTCTACAGGCAAGAAACAGTTTATATTTGTTCAAAGTTCAAACTGAAGCTCAATTCTACTCATAAAAATTCGTTAAATATTCAATGATGAACTTCAGAATTTATAAACTCCTCTTGCCAACAGGCTGTCCAGTTTACCAATTTACTACATCCCTCGAGATGGTAGTTTAGAGTCATATCGAGACTACATCACCACACTGCCAAGTGTTGATCGGCCGGAAGCGTTTGGTCAGCATCCGAATGCTGACATTACGAGTTTGATATCAGAAACCAGAAGTCTCTGCGAAACACTAATGTCACTTCAGGTACAGACACCCGGAGGCGGTGGAGGGACTGAAACTTCAAAAGAGGAAAAGGTATTGAGTTTATGTTTCTTCACACCAAAGCAGTTATACAGTCCTGCCTTAAATTGTAATAAATACAATAAGAACATTCACATTAAAAAGATATTTTATTGTTTATAATTGCATTTTGAAATTTATTTGCTTTTTTTCATTAATTTTTTGCTAATATCACCCATTGATTGAGCGTTGTTTAAATTTTTCCCTGAATTTTCCACTTTTCTTCGGGTAAATTATTACCCTCCAAAATGTAACGTATTTTACATTTATTTACAGGTGATGCAACTGGCTCAAGATGTTTTGACAAAAGTCCCGGAATTAATTGATTACGAAACAACTTATAAAAATATTGGCGATGTAAAGACTCCTCTGGACGTTGTCTTACTTCAAGAAATTCAGCGCTATAATGCACTTCTCGTGAAAATAAGGGTTTCTCTTTTAGAACTTCAAAAGGGCATTAAAGGTTTTATTGTCATGTCTGCGGAATTGGAAGAAATTTTCACGTGTATTTTTGAGGGAAGAGTTCCGTCTCCTTGGCTAAAAGGTGAAAACCATTTCAGACAATTATCGAGCCAGAAAGAATTCACACTTCAAAATTACTACAATCTTTTAAAAATTTCAGCCTACCCTTCCTTAAAACTTTTGGGATCTTGGACGCGCGACTTAGTGCTCAGAGTGGAACACTTTTTTACTTGGTCGGAGACAGTTCGACCCCCGATTTTGTTTTGGCTGGCAGCTTTCACATTCCCGACAGGATTTTTGACTGCAGTTTTGCAAACATCTGCTCGAGCTCAGGGAATTTCAATTGATACTCTGTCCTGGGAATTCGAGATAATGACTACAGAAGTTAATGATAAACCTACTGTAAGTTTTTAAAAATAATTCCCATTTTTCAGGCAGTTATATCGTCTCTATTTATTTTCATTTTTCCAGGACGGCGTATACGTTAAAACAATGTTTTTAGAAGGCGCGGGTTGGAATAAAAAATACGCTTGTTTAGTGGAACCTCTTCCCATGCAACTCGTATGCGAAATGCCAGTTATTTGGTTTAAGCCCATGGAAGTTCTAAAGAAGAAAACAAAAGGTTTGCTTGAGAAACAATATTTTCATAATTCAGTACATTTAAATATGTAAAGTGGGGGACACCGTCAACACTGTAAGCAGTTCAGCAATTTTCCCTTAATCAAATTGGTCCATTTAAAATTTAAATTGAATATCACGTTGCTGTTAAATTTTGTGAAACTAATTGGACCCCTAATTTTTGAATCATTTTTTTTAGGCCTTTACAGCTGCCCCACCTATTATTTCCCCATTAGAGCAGGAGCTCCAGGAAGACCAGCTTATGTGGTTGCAGTAGACTTAAAGTCTGGTACTGAAAGCCCTGATCACTGGATCAAAAGAGCCACTGCTTTGCTACTTAGCTTGGCCAATTGAAAAAGCCAATCAGGTGGTGCTCCACTTGTATCTGCTCTAAAGCACGAATAGCTTTGCACACACTGGAAAGCATTTGGTTTTTGCAGATTTAGTTTTCACTTGTATTTTTAGAGCTGAGTTCAACTTTCCCTAAGAATTTATTTATGGTTTTTTACAACTTAGAATCTCAACAGAAACCAAAAGTAAATACACTCAAGTGAGTATTTGGAACCAATTTGATAATTATGATGAATACATCATAGAAGTATTGTCCCAGAAAAATACCAAAAAATACACTTGTAAATCAAAGTTTTTGTTTGTTCTGGGATTGAAGTTTTGATTTTTGATTTTTTTTTTGCTTTTTTAATTCATTCAGTTTTTGTAATAGGGTTTTCAGTGTGATATGAAATAAAATAAAAATTTAAATTCAAAATTCTTGGAAGTTATGACTAAAATAAACTCCCATTAGAGAAGCAAACAAGCACAAGATTATGACATTTATCTTTTGAGTTTTGAAAAAACAAACCTAATTTTGATTTTGTAAAAAAAAAATGAGATCAGCTGCTTAAAATTAATGGTGATTATTAAAATTTTTCATTACAAGATTACACTTCATTGCAAATATTAAAAAAATTCTTAAGAAAATAAATAAAAATAAAAATGAAGAAACAAAATCAGGGGTAAAGAATATCATAATGCCCAGGGCGGTAGAGTAAGTAAACCAACGGTGTAGAACCTTCCGGGAAATCATGTGCAATCACTTCACTTTCTCCTCCACGATCCATGTAACGAACTCTTACACCAACTCCAACAGCTGTGCTTAAAGCTATAATGTGAATGTGATCACTTTCTTTAAACATGGGCTCCACCTCCTAAAATTAATAATTATTTTTTAATGTATTGCTCAGAGATACAATTTTCCAAAATACATGAAAACAAGTATTTATTATAGTACTATGCTCTGATATTGTACCCTGTATTTTATTTTTTAATGTGTTTTGATTAATAATTACCTGATGACAAAATTCACTCACTGATCTCTCACCCTCTATAAAATTTTGATAAAAATCAGCATCCTTTTGTAACTGACCAGATGTAATTAATCGTAAGTATACTACTATGTAATCAGAATGCCCTTGGGTGTTAAGTAACTTGTGTAAATCTTCATGTGTGGTTTCTACTTTACCAATTTTATCTATCACTTCCATAAACTGAAAATAATTAATTCATGAATAAATCTTGTTTAAATACTGCAAACTTTCAGGAAAGCAATGATTTTTGACATGTGGGCACTTACAGTTTCATGAAAATCTTCTACTGTAAATTTTGGAAATCCTAAAATAACTAAGTTATCCTTGCTTTTGGCGGCAATGTCATAGAATCTCTGGTACTCCTGCTTATCGTCAAGCAATTTTTCAAAATAAGCATATGCAAATGCCCTAAAAAAGCAATTTCCATCCGGCCTGGTACGTCTAATGCTCTTATACTTCATAGCCAAGTCTCGGACTTTTTTTGCGTAAACGTCATCGGGACGGTACTCGCTCTCTAGAGCTATTATGGGTTCCAGTTCGCCAACAATGGCTATAGAGTCACAGATCTGTAAATCAGAAAACGAGCTTTCGAAGTATGAAAATAGACATTAATTGAAATTGGTAGAATTAGTAATTTACCTCTTGCTCTATTTTTCTTTGCTGTTGCATTATCAACTCATCCTGATTCCCGTCTTTATCTGCTTTTGCAGCTGCATTTTTTTCAAGTACGTCGATATCGTCTCCCATTTTGCATTTTTCATTTGAAAGACAGATTCGGCTGTAACAACATACCATTCAATACACTTTTTTAATGCACCTTAGAGTGTTTAAAATTTACCCAACAGAAATGATACCAACGTGGAAAAAACGAAATAAAACAGAGTAATGCGGCTTTTAATTTCCTTTTAAGACCTAAAAATGAGATTAGAAATTTGCTTAAACATTCCCTTAAATTAATTAAGAAAATTTAGGATTACAACGCAGAGTTTCTAAACCGAAATATCCCCTAATGTTGGCAGCACTGACTTTTTGTTGATTTGCAAGTCTGTTACACAGTTCTACCTTTTTGTGTTCGGTGTGTGGCGTAAAGTGTGTAGTTATTTAAAACTAATGAATATGTAATAAGTAAAAACTTTAAATAAATAGAAAATGCCTCCGACAGTGCAAACGAATAAGGTCCCCGAGAGGGAACAAAGACCCACGCGAAGTGGTGAGAAAAGGTAAGAGTTGTATGAATTTTAAACACCGGGCTTTTTTAAATCTGTGAATAATAAAAATAATAAATTTTATTTTAGATTACTTTTAAAAATGAATTCACTTGTTTTTATGCAAAATACATTAATCACTCCAAATTGTACGTTGTTCTGTAATTTTTTATCTTACCCTTTTACCTGTTCGCTCTTGATTTACGTTTATTAAGTTTAATTTTTTAGAATTAGAAGTCTAAAAAATTTGACGAAAATAGTATGGATTTAATTCACTTGCAGGACGGAATTGGTTTGTCGCATCAAATACTGCAACACCCTGCCTGACATTCCATTTGATCCAAAGTTTATCCAATATCCATTTGATTCAACAAGATTTATTTCCTACAAACCGACCACACTGGAAAGAAACTACAAATATGAAGTTTTGACTGAACACGATCTTGGAGTAACAATTGATTTAATTAATAAGGATGCCTATAATGCTGAAGCAGGTGCCACATTAGATGCAGCTGATGAAAAACTACTTGAAGAAGACATTCTTACTCCTCAAGATTCAATTAGATCAAGACATCATGCTCGCAGTGTATCATGGCTCAGAAGAACAGAGTATATTTCTACTGAACAGACAAGGTACTGTTTTTGACATGTGTGTATGAAGACTGAAAATAAGATCATATAAAAATGTTTCATAAATGTGAAATTCAGATTTCAGCCTCAGACTATGGATAAAGTGGAAGCAAAGGTGGGATACAGTATAAAGAAGAACTTTAAGGAAGATCCTTTGATAATGGATAGAGAGAGCCAAATAAAAGCTATTGAGAAGACATTTGAAGACTCATTGAAACCCATAGAGAAACATTACAGCAAACCTAATGTTCATCCTGTTGAAATTCTACCTGTTTTTCCAGATTTTGATGTAAGATGATTAACTTTACAGTGTTTGTTCAAATAAGCATTTAATTATTGTGAACTAAACCAATGTTGGTTGATGTTTTGTTTCAGGGCTGGAAATACCCATATGCTCAAGTCATATTTGATTCTGATCCAGCTCCAGTGGGCAGATCAGTCCCAGCTCAATTGGAAGAAATGTCCCAAGCTATGATCAGAGGTGTAATGGATGAATCTGGAGAACAGTTTGTAGCTTATTTCTTGCCAACAGAGGATACTTTGTCCAAAAGAAGAGCAGACATACAGAATAACATTGATTATGAGGATGATCAAGAATATGAGTACAAAATGGCTAGAGAATATAACTGGAATGTGAAAAATAAAGCCTCAAAAGGCTATGAAGAAAACTACTTTTTAGTTGTCAGAGAGGGAGGAATGTATTACAATGAACTTGAAACCAGGTGAGCCTCATGACTTGTATTAATAATGTTTTTTTTTTTGATTATTATGTGATTGATTAATTTGTGATTGTAATTCTTTTTCAGAGTGAGATTGAGCAAAAGAAGACAAAAGCCTGGTCAAGCACCAAGCAATACAAGACTTGTTATTAAACATAGGCCAGTTAATGCAGGAGAATACAGGATGCAGAGGATCAGAGAGAGGCAGTTAGAGCCTCCTGGAGAAGAAGAAGAGGAAGAAGATGATGAACCTGAATATGAGCCAGAGACTGTGACAATAACAAGGACTGGAGATAAAGCCAAAACTTCAGGTCAGTATAAGTTATCATAAAATAAGTTAACGCCAAAATAAATTTTTCATTGGAAATCTTCTTACAGATGATGAAAATAAAGAAAGCGAATATGAAAAGGACGAGAGTGATAAAGAAAGTGATAAAAGAAGCAAAAAAGAAGGCAGTGATAAAGAAGATGAAGATGCATCAAAACATAAATCAGATGCTGAAGGTGTGCTTTTATTCCTTATTACATATTTTTATTTTTTAAATTTAGTATGTTCCCTGCTTTCTGGCTTACTGTTTTGGCAGTGCTCTTTATTCGTTGTAATCATACATTGGCATACATATTTACATCGAGTTCATCTGTTTGAGTTTGTAGTAATAAAATTTTTTTAGCAGGAAGCGGTAGTGAAAATGAATCGAAAAAGTCTCGCTCAAGGTCACGGTCTAGATCTTCCAGTTCTTCCGGATCTAAAAAAAGCAAAGGGACTCAGAGAAGTCGCAGCAGAAGTGAAAGCGGTAGTAAAAGCCGAAGCCGAAGCCGCAGCGGTAGTCCTCACATTTTTAGACAATTTCGATCTTAATGCCTTGTTCATTTTTATAAACTCATCGATCCTAACCTTTCAGGTAGCGGCAGCGATAACGAATCTAAGAAATCGAGATCTAGATCTCAGTCTAGGTCTTCAAGAAGTTCTGCTGGTTCTAAGAAAAACGAGGGTCGAAAAAGTAGAAGTCAAAGTCGGGGATCTGGCAGTCGCAGTGGCAGCGCCAGCAGCCGAAGCAGAAGCAGAAGTAATTATATTTAGATTATATTTTTCATAATTTTTATTTATACTTGAGCCCAATATTACATGCAGTTGGTTAAGCTGATATCTGAATTTTTATGTTAAAAATTACTATTTTGTTTTGTTTTTCTAAAGCAGGCAGTGAAGACGAAAAAGAGGGAAGTGAAAAAGGAAGTGACAAAGAAGACGAGGAAGAGAAAAACGTGTCCGACAACGAAGGAGGTAAGGAAGCAGAAAATTTTAACAAAATTACATAACATATTTCATTACTAATATTTATTTCTAATTGTCAGAGAGCAATAGTGAAAACGAATCGAAAAAGTCGAGGTCTCGTTCACATTCGCGCTCATCTTCGAGAAGTTCTTCCGGCTCGAAAAATCGTCGAAGCCGAAGTTAAATTCACACATTGGGACGACAATAAAAATTTATTGTTTTATAAAATAACGCTTTTCATTATTTTTATCCTTATTAATATAAGGGAATAATTCAGTATTTCGCGTTACAAATATTGTCGATCAGAATGTCTTGTGATAACGTAATCTGAAACTGTACAGTATTAACACAAGAAAGAACAAATTAACATGACCCAGACGACTAAATAAACGGTGAAGGAGTCCTGCTTAGCATTTTATTGAAAATACTTTTCATTTAGAATCACAACGGGGTTTCTATCAGACAGAGAGGACTTTCGCTAATAAGCATTCAGTCCAAACCTTGAATTCGAAATAAGCTTTTGTTTCTCGAAAATCCTGACTGAGTAAATTATTTGCATACGTTCAATTAAACGACAAACGGGGAAGAGTTTTCAACAGTAATACTTTCAATAATAAAGAATAGAGTTTTTGATAAACGGGAAATTAGGTAATTCAAACACGGGTTCGAGGAAATTCCTCAGGGATTTCAAGGATAATTACTTCATTTCTTCACCTGTAATTATTCCTTTGATGTTGTCCAGATCAGTTGAGGTCTGGCACATTTTTAGCCGGAATTCTTGATTATCTGAAAATGGTTTTGCAGTATATCAGTTTCTCATCATTTGGGAAGGTAAGATAATTTAATTAATTCGATTAATTACAACAAAATGTTGGAGGTGAAAACTTTACGAAAGGCTAAAGGCGAGGTTTTGTCAATTTTGCGAACAAAATTTAGAGCAAATTTCATCTTGAGAAACTTCAACTCCTTCATTTTTCCTGACCCTGATATTTTCTTTCTAAGCTCTCTTACGAATACTTTCTATGTTTGACTGTGATAAAAATCAGGTTTTCCATAAAAGTTCCTTAAACTTGAAGTTAAGCCGTCAATTTTCCACGTTTTCCCAATAGTCTCGAGTTTTCATTTTGATTCTTGCAGACTGGTGTGCAAAACCCCCGGATTTTCTCAAACCCCTGCCTTTTTATTGAAAAGCAGAGGCGCGCCATCACACAAAGAAAATTCCCTTTGACGAAAACTCCTCGCAATTTTACTTCTTTGAATAAATTAAACGGCATCGATCGGGGGAAGTTTTTTATTGGTTTTCCAAACCATTTGGAACCAATTTTCTGGCGTTTTAATTACAATATAATTTCTAAAGCGAAAACGGAAGGTCGGGTAAATTTTAGGGAAACTGATCAAAGCTTTGAAAACAAGCTTAATGAAGCTCAAACTCGCAGAGGAAAAGAGAAAAACATTTTTCCCCCGACAAAAATTCAATCCTTTTCCCTCTGCTGCGACATCCTTTTCATCCAGTCTTTCTTAAGAGTCATTTGCTAATAGCTTAGATTATTTGCAGACAATGGGTAAAAAGTTCAATGGCGCTTTTATCGAAAGGAAAACCTTAATTACCGGAGTTATTAATGAAATCGTTACGACGCCTAAGTATATCTTATAATAAATTTTTTCACAATTTTTATCAAACGTAAGAAGACGAACAAAGACGATTTCCGCAAACAACAGAACCGTTGCTCTCATTTATCGGAAAACGTTTTCTTACAACCTGAGTGATGTATAACAACAAATTCCATCTTAATCTGCCATTTTCTTTGAACTTGTGAAAGGCTCGGATGGAATTAAAAGTGAGGTGTGGAAGAGAACGACGGGGAATGAGGGAGGAAAACGAAGACAGGGCGTTAGAGACGTTTTCAAAGAATGAGATTTCATTTAAAGGAAAAGTTACTTCGGTATTTGTTTTCTTCTGGGGGTAAAAAAGTTTCCCCTAAAAAAAACTCCAAGAATAGGCGTATTTATTAAATTAAAATGGCTTCCTTTAATCGAATAACATCTTGAAAACTTAGTCTTGGAATTAATGTTTGGTTTCGTCAGCAACGACTGAAATATTTTGAAGCTGCATATCTCCGAAACGGTAAGAAATATCACAAAAATATGAAAATTTGCAGAAGGAACCTTAACTAAGCAAAATACAGAAAAGCAGAAGAGTGCCCTTAACACATTAAAAGGGTTTAGAAATCCAAATTTGGACAAAAAATTCCCCAAAAAGTACTTTTTTAATATCGATTTTTCTTTTTCAGCCTGAAAAATGTTAGGTAGGCAATTAGCACTCGTCTCGCGCATAGAAATTGCATATACAAAGACATAAAACTTAATTTTTTAGTTATTAATAAAAGTTACGGTTTGAATAACAATATTTATGATTCGCGCTTCAACTCGCATTTTTGGAATCATGTTTATGAAAACTTATTTTCGGAAATACACTTTTAGAAATCCATTGGGCATGAATAAGTACGAGTCTCAGAAATTCTCAGCAGCTGACCCTCTTTCGTGAGCAATGAGCCAAAGGAATTTGGGTTTTTGAACGCATAAGGAAACGATATGAATATTAAGACGATATGAATGGTTTTTATTGCAGTTATAAATTAAATTAATTCAAATTTACTGAAACCATAATAAATACGCAAATAATTTGATGATGTACACTTGTTGGATATTTTTTATGAGAAATGAATTTTCATCTTCAGTTATGGTATTTTATAAAACCAAGAAATTTAGAATAGAAGTTTAATGTCTTGTCCCTTTGGTGATTCGAGTGAACCTGCACAAACTTTGGGACTGATACCCACCACGGATAAGAACGAATGAAAAAAGACTCCATCTAAGGAGCTTAAAATCCGTTCCCCCGTCAACGGCGCGCTTACATGCAGCTGTCAATAAAATCCAAACTCTCTTATCGATCACCAACATCCGGAATGGATACATCCCAACAGAAGGGATCCTATAAATTTTTAATAACATGCAATGCGTCGGAATCCTCTTTTATAAAAGAGGAAACTTCAAGAGGGAAGAGGTCGTAACTCAGGTTTTGCTCCGTTTGGGACGGGTCCAGCTGCTGACAAAGAAAAAAGTGGCAGTCACTCCAGCTAAGGAAAACCTTTCTGCAAGACAAACTGCCGCCTGAGAACTGAAAATGTATGATTGCGGTTTCCTAATTTACAACTGACCTCTTCGATGCGGTTCGCTTGGGATACCGTTCGGCATTACGAATCGTATTTATCTTTTCTCATTCGGAACCAAATTTCGGTTTAAATTTTTGAATTTAATCTCGGCGGACATGCAGGGAACCAGAATCGCTTCAAAAGGCACCCTCAGCTAAGCGCTCCAAATGCTGATGGGATTTTTAAGCCCCTCAAAGGGTTGTCAATGCGCAGAAGCCAATTCGGAAATCACACACTCAAGTGACCGGGGAAAAAGCAATGGACTCCGTAAAATGGGACAAAAGCACACCGAAGGGGTCCTAAATCTGAAAAGAAGCTCTTTTCACAGACGCACATACCTAATCAACCGACTTTCTTCAAGCTTTTCCCGAGGAAAATTGAATTTTCCGGGACATGTGCGGTGACAACACGATTCGAGCAATTAGGTTTAGAGAAAATATATTCACTCTCTTAAAGCTTTCGCCCGGGGCGCAAATGCAAGTAATGCCTTTCTCTTTCACGCGGTGCCTGGGGGCGGAAATCAATTTTTTTAAAAATAAATTCTTGTGTTTGCTATGGAAATTTATGGATGAGCACTGGCGCGCAAAAGGTTGAAACGCTAAAGAATGAGGTTGCAAAGAACAAAAAAGTATTTCCCGGTTTCACTCCTGAAGAAGTTGTTAATTAAATTATAGTTTCTTTTACAGTTTTCCTGTTATTATATCATTTTTATTTCAAGACCAAAAATGAAAGTACAAGCAAAACCTTTTTAAACTGTAGTCGGATAAGTTTTTTTTCTTCGAAGAAAATTTTATTTAATTAATTAATGGAAAACAATTGTTTCGCAGATTGAATCAAATTAATTCACTTGGCATGAAATCAGATTAAAAGATTAATATCTTCTTTTTTAACGAGAATTATTTCATTAGGGAATTAGTATCAAACGAGCGAATTCGAGGATTTCGCATGCAAATCAAATTATAATTAGGGCTTTAGCCAGTGCTTATTGCTGAAATTTATAATTTAATAAATAGGTATTATCCAGATTTTTATTAATTAAATAAATAATGCTTTGAAGCTTTTTCGCCGATGGTTTTTTCCTGAAACGAAGGCTCAGAGGTTCTTATACTGTACAATCATTCCTGGAAGTAAAGAAAATTGACCCTCATCACTGATTTTAAGTGCTAAACGCTTTCCACCCTTTCCAAATTCTGTTAATGATGCAATCGATAGCGAGGTTAAAATTTCAAGTTGAAATTAACCACTGATTGATCTTTTTAGTCCAGTCAAATTAGACATTAAAGGTTACATAAATTCCTAAAAAGCTGAAACTTAGTCAAATTGTTTGGAGTATAATTATAAATAAAATGTCAAAAGTCCTCAACAATCCGATGTCAAATGGTCAAAAAAATTAGTTTTTCGCCATTTTAATGAAAACGGTAAGTTTTATCGTAAAAATAGCTCAGATAAAAATTGTAGAGAATAAAATTATCTACAAAAAATGTATCTATACTTTTTTCCTAAGAACCACCGTTTCTGAGATACAACGATTTATAAAGTTAAATGAGTTGTAAAAATTGCCCAAAAAAGTACTGATTTTTCAAGGCTCTATAACCTTTTTTCAAAACAACCAATTTCGTCCAAACTATATACGACTGAAGAGCAACATTAGGGCTTTAAAATAAGCCATGTTTGACGTTTTTGTCATGAAAACTACAAAGGCTATGGGAGCTCAAAGTTGTAGAGAAAACGAGGATTTAGCCATTGCTGCCTGTTTTTTGAGGCCAAATATCAAAAGAGTGTCACTTCGGATTTCTTTCTAATTTTGCTCGTTGAAAGAGCACATTTTAAGCTTTCGAACGCATCCTGTTTGATTTTAGAAAAACCATCCTGAGTGGGTAAAATTAGCCCGCCAAAGTTGCTATGTGTAAATGACCACCAAAAAATATGAAGAGGGAAATCTGTTATATAATTTATCTTCGTTGTTTGCTCGCATATTGTAAATCAAGATGAACTCGAGTAATTTAAGAAAAAGACCATCGCTTTGCACGTGGCTGAAAAACCCCTCGGAGAAAGAGAAAAGGAAAGATATTTCTTTCTTGTAGCTTTCGTGGTTGACGACATTCCCTTAACTCCGGGGTTAGTTCCTAAATAAATACAACGATAACCAATTTCGTTTGTGCACCTCCTAAATTCAAGGCGAATCTCTGTGCTCTTTTAATCCCGCCAATCTCTCCTTTAATCCTCGCTGCGATATCCTTCGGTTAAGACAATCACGTAAGTGGTTTATGGTCCCTCTGAAACGGCAGAAAGGCTCCTTTTCCGGGGGAGGCTTAAAAATAATTATTTATGGGGTTGATTGGGGTTTGCGTTTCGGATGAACAACGTTCGATTTTACTTTTTTTTTTGTAAGAAAGCGGCCAAATTTTTGATTCTTAGAGTAAATAGAAATCTCCACTAGGCCGAAAAAAATTATTTCGGAGATAAATCATTGCAGTCCACTTTCAGCTTATTGTACAGTTGCTGAAGAAAACTCTTTTGCTGCGGAAAATGCCTACCAATGTGGAGATTCATTATAACAATGCGTTATAACGCTTTTAAAAAAGAATTAATACTTACTTTACTTTACTTTACTTTTCTTTAACCCGCTTTTCCGTTAGGGTCGCGGGGTTTTTGCGAAACATTTTGTTCGCTTGCAAAGCGCCTGAATGAACATGTCAGGTACTGTAGCGGGTGGCGAGTCCACTGACAGTACTTCACCGAGGTGTTCGCTGGTGTTCGCAGGTGAATGCAGGTGAAGGAGGCGGAATTTCGTAGTGTTTTGCCAGACTTTCCAGGCGCAACACCACGTTATTCCGTCCTCCCAGCAGTGGTCTAGGTACCTCGCAGTGCTGACCAATCATCTGCGAGGGAGAACGGCCTTAGAAAAATACCCACCGTCGCTGGGATTCGAACTCCGTCCGACTTCTCAGCGAGCAGGCGTTTAACACACTGAGCTAAGGCCGTGCTCAAAAGAATTAATGAAGTCCTAATTTGTGATTGTAATTCCTGTCAATTATAATAAATATTAATTAAGCTAATGAAGCAATAAATAAAATAATAATTATTAATAAGTTATGGAGAACTAACTGAGAAGACGACGCATGTTGCCACTCATTCAGATAAATCCGTCTCGAAGGTGAAAAAAATTACAAAACTTTTCGTTTTGGAAAAGTTATTCTTGAAACTTTTAATAAAAGTAAAAAAATCTTATACATTGAAAGGAAGGTTTTACAAATAAAAAGATTTAAGATAAGAAAAACTTTTCTGTCATTTCAAAAATAAGGTCGGCCGTCTTTTTCAGACGGGAGTGAATCCTCTCAGAAAAAATTTGTAGAGTTTGAAAAATTTATAATTCACTACAAAGGGCCAAGACGAAAGGGATGAAAGTCCGAAATCAATTTTTAATGAATTCTGTAAGTCGGGAGCGCGCGAGACATCCGTCGAAAGGTATTGACATGTATTCCTTTGGCTTTACCTGGAAAGCAGACGGATTTCTTCATGTCTTCCGCTAAAAAATCCTCAGGGAGAGGCATTACAAAGGCGAGAGAATGTTGCATTTTTTATTTTCATGTCTAGCTCCTCCCTAAGACTTTAATTCAACCCCCGAAGAAGGGTAAAAAACGCTTGTGGCTTCCAAATCTCTCCCTAAGCTGCCGCGGATTACCAACGAAATATTCTCTTTGGAAATGTGCAAAAAAATTTACTCAATTACTCAGCTGCTTTTTACTGCTGAAAGCGGACGTTGAATTTCGGGATTAGAAATGTGCCTGATGCACTTCGAGAGGGAAATTTCAAAATTGGCAGCCTTGACTTTATTCAAAAATGGAAACTTTGGATGGCGTTTAAGCATTTTGTGTTTTATATTTATTTATTTACGACAATTTCGTATAACCTTGAACATTTCTCTTATTTCCGTTTCCGTTATTTGTTTCTTCACAGAAAATGCGTTATATGTGACAATCTATTCACCCCCGAAAGGGGTAAGTCGCAGTATTTTTGAAATGTCTGATTGATCAGAGTTGCAAAGAATACATTTGAGGGATTTGCGAATGCGAAATGTTGAGGAAATAACAGCGACCGGATATGAACTGTAGATGATCAGAAGAATTTCGAGTTTAGGATTCGGCCTCGAAATTAATGGAAACCGTTAAAAATAAATAAATAAACTAATGGAGAAACGGCAACAGAAGGGTTTCACTTGAACCACTTACGGCAATTCATTAATCGGAATCGCTTTTTATTCGCCGGAAACGTTTGGAATTTTATAAGCAATACCAACAACTGCAGCAAATGTTTTAATTAATATTGCCTGAATTTATGTGCTTAATTATTCATTTTCAATTTCCATAAGAGGTTATCAAGTGGAAAAGCAGACGTTCATTTATGCCTTTTTCTATTAAGAACGTTCTACATTAAAGTCAATTTAAAAATAACTCTACACCATTAAAAGTTGGACTTTCTTCCAGATTATTTTAAATCTGATTTGAAAAAGGTGTATTTAAATAATAAATAGCGCGTAGGTTTTAACACACATGCGTTTCTGTTTTGGCTTTCTAAAACAAGATATTCATCTAATATGGGCGGCGAGGGCAAAAGCCTTTTTGTCTGTGACGTGATCCCATTCATAATTAACTCTCCTTTCAACTTGCCTTTTGTCCTTTCGTAAATTTAGTCTTTATTCCAAGAAATCTTTCTATCATTTTGTGGATTTCCCTCCCGTTCCGGTGAGTTTTCTGCTTTGTTTTACATTCCCTCCTGACTCCAAAGCCTCCATTAAGAGATCGTGCGAATTTTTGTTTCAGTTTTATGAGTTTTTTTTTTTTTTTCAAAACGTTTTTCATGTCTTCTCAGCCTGTGCGCTTCCAGGCTGCCCTGCCCGGGAGGAATTTTAATTCGGTAATTGACCTCCAAACAGGTAGTTTTTATTCCGCGCTTCTGCAGATTTTCCATAATTTAAATGCAAAACAGCAATAAAACGCTATCGGGATATACGACCTCAAAATAATAACATCGCAAATCAAAAAAATATTCGGAGGGAACGCTCAGTTTCCTTTGATTGAGCTTACATATTTACAAATTATGCAGAATCATACCGGGTATAACCAAATAAGAGGAAAGATATAAAAATGTCTGCCACCTGAAAACCAAAGAGGAAATCCTTTCTGAATTTCGCATCATTAAGGGTTTCCTCGGAAGCGAGAGTTGTCGGAATTTTCCGGGTGGAAATGCCAGAAAATCAGTTTTACTGGCCGTTAGAAAATTAACAGAATTAAAATTCGTTTAAAATCGTCCATCCATTAGCACTGTTTGGAGGTCACCCCTAAAATTACATTTGAGGGGGTGGTTTTGTCAAACATGAGCCTCTAAATTCCGGTGAATGTAGGGTCGTAAGTTGGGCATCTTCCCTCGGGGCTTTCTAATTCAAAGACGATTTAGTTAACCTAATTGTATTTCCTTGAGATTAAAGTTTACTTCGTTAATGAGTTTTTGGCGAATTGATACACGAAACGCTGCGAACACTTAAGGAGATTTTAATCTGTTCCGGACTCGTTTTTCCGAACACATTTCTTGTTTGTGAAATTTAATTTTTATAATATTTTGTTTAACTCCGACATTTTGTAACGCATGAGCTTTGTCTTACTGGGAAAAATAAGAAGAAGAATCAAATAAGGAACAATGCATAAGGACAGCCGTCATTTCTTTTTCCCGGGTTTGTGGCTGAATTGAATCTAAGAAGATGGAATTGAGAAAGTATAGTCATATGTGAATAAAATCTTTTAACAATTCATTATGAATTTTTTTCAAGTGACAAATGAATAAATGTGACGTCACAATATTTTGGCGATTGTCTATCGTTAAACGGTTTTTTTTAAATTTTAATTGCAGTTTAACTTTTCAATATTGCCTAACTCGTAACTAAAAAGTTAAAAAATAAATAAAATCAAAATCTATACTTATACACAAATAAATTAAGGGAAAAAACATTTTATTTAAATAAAAGATGGCTGAGTGCTTTGTATATCTTTTACCTTTCAGGGTGCTTTTAATATATTAAAATATTGTAACTTAAAAACTTTTTTTTTACTTACTCTTGTACTCAGTTTGAATCTGTTTCCGAAAATGCACTCTCTTTTTTGTCACCAGTATTGTCTGTAGCGGAGATGGACGAAAAAGCAGAACATGACAATGAGTTATATTAATACTAAAGGTTTTTCCTGTAAAAATTAAAGGTCGCGCAAAACTCCTTTAAAAGTCCCTTACCTTCCATTTAATTGTTGTATTGTTTTACACCAGTCTCTGCGAGACAACAAAAGAAAATTTCGGAGTTTTACAAAGGCAAAGGCAGTCATTATGATGAGAAAAATTTTAAGCATTAATTTTCAAAAGGCTTCTCTTTCATCAACTTTCATACTTTCCTTGTGAAGAGAAAAAGCAAAACTTTTTTGTTTTTAAATATCGAGGAGGAGATAATTTATTCGTGGACAATTAGACACCCGAAACCCCTTTTTGTTGTGCGAGCTTCGGACCGGAGACTTAAGGGGAGATGGAGTTCATTTTAAAAAACACAAAAGGAATTTTTGTCCCGGATTTTCCAGTTGCTTTTCCACAAAGGTTGAGGTATTGGGATTACCGTAGACGCCGAATGACCGTTGAAAACATTTTGTCGACGCAGCATTCGGCAAAATTTATTTGGTTCAATTTTGAAAAAAAGCTTTCGTTGAAACTGCTTTCGGGAAATGTCCTCCCGGAATGAGTTTAAATTATTTGCTTTTGTCTGTCCGTGAGGGGAAAAATCATTTGACAAGAAATACGACAGTTCTGTTCAGGATTTTAAAGAAATTTCCCACAGGATTTCAAGGAGTAAAGCTACAGAAATGCATTAATTTTCATTTAAATTTTTTTTCCTCGAGCTTCTCTTTCCAAACAAAGAGAAATATTCAGTTTCAGTGAGGCGCGATTATTTTCGAGGAGTCGGATTTTGGTAATTCTAATGAATTTGCGACAAGATCCCAAAAAGCACTTTATTTAAATTTTACTTTATCCATCTATGTCTTCGTTCTGCGGTTTTCATTTCTCTCGAGGATGATAAGGGTTGCACCAGGAATATATTAAGATGAAGAAAATTTTGAAGCCGAATTAGTTCATCAGCTCTCCCTTCTGTGCCTTTGCATTTCATCTCCGTTTTTCTGCCCAAGTAATGGTACTTAATCAGCCTTCTCTGCTCTCCTTCATGACACAAATATTCCTCTCCGAATCCTTCTTGGGGATGAACAAACAAATGCCAGAGCAACGCAGACGCCGAAGATCGTTTAAATTCATTTATTCCGACTGATAAAGCAGAAAATTTGTGCTTTGGGATATAACGCATAGGAAACAATTTCCGGCGGAGCTTTATAAATAAAACTAAATCAGTTGCTCAAATGGGGTTTCACTTAAATCCCATTTATTTACATGTGTTAATAATTACTATCGGCAAAATTTCTATTCGCTGTCTTAAATAAAGTAATGAGACTTGAAATTCTGCAAAGAATTATAAAACGTTCAATGGGAAATTTAATTTTATTTTGAAAGTGTTCATCATTTATTTTATTAAAAAAAAATTCTAAAATTTCTAAAATTAGTTAAAATCCAAATAGACATTTTTGCATTAGACAAAGGACTTCTCAAAAAACCCATTTAAAAAAAAATTAAAATTAATATAGCGTAAAAATATGAATAAATTAAAGAACAATATTTTAACCCATTGAGTGTCAACTACGAGATATCTCGTAGTGGGATTTTTGATACAGTAATTATATACAGAAATTTCAGCACAGAAATTTTATACAGAAATTTCAGCACAAGAATTTTATTCAGTGATGTTAGCTACGAGATATCTCGTAGTGGAATTTTTGGTACAGTAATTTTATACAGAAATTTCAGTACTGTAATTTTATACATAAATTTCAGAACACGAATTTTATACAAAAATTTCAGCACAAGAATTTTATTCAGTGATGTCAGCTACGAGATACCTCATAGTGTAATATTTGTTACAGTAATTTTATACCGAAATTTCAGCATAGTAATTATATAGAGAAATTTCAGAACACGAATTTTATACAGAAACTTCAGAACAGTAATTTTATACAGAAATTTCAGAACAAGAATGTTATTCAGTGATGCCAGCTACGAGTTATCTGATAGTGTTTATTTTAAAAATAAAAATTTAGTAAATGCCATTACGATATTGTATGGGTAACTTAATATATTATATTTTATAAACTTTCATGTATTGTTCAAAATAAAACCGAAAAGCGCTCTAAATTTCTCTGCCACTTTTTAGGGCTTAAAAATTATGAATGAAGGGTAAAATTAATTAGGAATTGTTTTTTTCCTTCCTCAAGAACGGGTTTGAATGCTTAATTATCAGTGATTCGGTGAAATAAGAATGAAAATTGCATATTTTTAGGTCTTTTATACCCACGTGGCTTTTTTCAGATTCTTAAACGATAATGAGGAAAGACTCAGTGGAATTACACTGATTGTAATGAGTGCGAAGATAACAAGAAAGATTTAGACGATCGCTACTGAAAAGATTATGCCTCGGGAGAAGAAAAGAAAAAATTATGATGATAACGATCATCATCGTGAATCATCAGGGGATGATATCCCAAAGAAAAGAAATAAAAAGAAAAGAATGAAAAACGTTGTAGGAGAAATTGTTGCTCATGGAAACCGTTACGACGCCATTATCAGTAAAATTAGAACAAATTCATTCTGAACTTTGTGACATTGCGAAAACGGGGAAAACTAATGTTAATGTTCAATTTACCCAATTTTAATCTATAATATTATAAATTTTCGATGGCCTTTTGCAACGTTTTAGATTTTCTCCTTTATTCTACAATTTAGAAGATCGTCTTCTCATCTCTCATCTCTTTTTAGTTTTATTGGAAAGATAATTAGAAGGAAAATAATAGCTTAAGAAATTAAAAATTCCTAACTCGAAAAATTAATAATTTAAGAAAATTCTTTTCTTTTTCGAGCATTCCCCGGTTAATAACGATACTAATTTAAGAAATTTTCCACTCACTTGTTCCTCTTGGAAGCAGAAATGGGGTGGGGGGGGGGAGGGGAAGGGTGAAGGGGAGCAGACTTCTTCATTTCACAAAATCTTCTGTACCGGAGGAAAACTCTCTCGACAAATCCAAAAAATAAAAAATTTTTGGCGCTTTCTGACTTTTCATTTCGGGGCGAAAAGGAAATAAAGAAAAGTGAGAAAACTAATTTTAAAAGTGTTGATTTTATCGTAATAAGTAAAAACGGAGAAGAGTCTTAATGAAAGAGAAAATGAAAAAGGAAAAATATAACTGCGGCGTTTAATGTCTTAGAAAAAGGCGAAGAAAGTCAAAATGATAAATTAAAGGTCTCGTCTCCTTTCTCCCTCGCCGCGAAACCTGGAAAAAATAAAATTAGTCATAAACAAAACGTAAAAAACCAATTAAATGATATCATCAGACCTTGCTGGTTGGAGTCTCCCCAGATATTTTTTATAACGTTTCGCTAACTTCTCCTTCCTCATTTTTTTTTTTTGGTCATTTCAGCTTTTTCTCCTCCTGCTTCAGTTTTGACAAGAGAGCTTTCCTCCTTTTTCTCATTTATTTCGTGGTAATTTAAGAAAAGTAATTTGAGGTTCTTTCCCTGAAAAAAATTAGATAAGAATGATCAAATGATTATTTTTTAATGCTGCGATTCATAGTTTTTAGTGCTTTTTTATGCCCCGGAAGAATGAAAAAGTGAAGGGACCTGATTTAAGCTTTCATTTTTATTGCAATGAAAAATAAATTAGAAAGGTTGGTTAATGTCTATCGACTGTGTTTAAAAATGGACCGCCTCTTTGTGACCTCTGTTCTCAACAGGATCTGGTTGTAACATGTAACATTTGCCATACTGTATTGTACTGAATCCGTTTTTTAAGTCGGATTTATACTGAGTGGGTTTAAGTTGCAGTGGGAAAGGAAAATACTGCTTCTTCTTGTACGATATTTTTACATTATTATAATCATACATAGTCCACTCAAATTAGTTCAAAACTGAGGGGTGAAGTTACATAAATTCATAAGAAGCTGAAACTTGATGAAATTTCGAAGGCATTCGGTTTAATTTTTTTATAAACCATTCTGATTGGTTAAAATTGGAGCGGAAAAGTTTCCACATTCAAAATGGCCGCCATACACAATGTGAAATGTGTCATCCAACTTTTTGAATCGTTATATCTCAGAAACGATAGCTCTTAGGAAGAAAAGTATAAATACATTTTTTGTAGATAATTTTATCCTCTACAATTTTTGTCTGAGCTAATTTTACGATAAAACTTACCGTTTTGCTGAAAATGGCTAAAAACTAATTTTTTGACCTTTTGACTCTCCGCCATTTTTTTCCCCGACAAATTGTTGAGGACTTTTGACATTCTGTACATAATTATACTCTAAACCAGTGGTGCCAAACTTTTCATCATACACGGGCCAAACTTCCGTTGATGACATCGCGACTGGGCCATGCAACCAAAAAAAAGGTTTATATCACTCGGTAGGTCAAATTTGGCCCGCGAGCCAATACCAATGTGAATATAGAAATAAAAGCGCGAATTACATGCAACACCTTCGCGGGCCGGATACGGCCCATGGGCCGTAGGTTGAGCACCACTGCCCTAAACAATTTGACCAAGTTTCAGCTTCTTACGAATTTATGTAACCTTGAATGTCTAATTTGACTGGACTAATTTACAAAAAAACTTTTATTATGAAATAATGTAATCAAAATTAATCCATCTTGAAGTTAGAAATTTATTGATATCAACCCCCCACTAAGGGGTTGAGAAATAAATTAAACAAAAACGCGAAATGAGATTTCGTTTCAGATTTTATAATTTAAAGTTGGCTTCAAATCGAAATACAATAAAGAACAAATGAAATATATTCAGTGGAAAGAAAGAATGTTCCCGATAAAACCCCACACTCTCGTGTTTTTCTTCTTCTGTTTTCTGTCGCTTTTATACAGGCTCAGAGGATCTGATTTTTACTAAATGTCTCTCAAAAAAAACTGTTTCTGTCTTCGTCCAATGTGACACTGACTGGTCTCTTCGAACAATGAGATTTTTTTTCGAAAGAGTTGCTTTTCCTTCTCTAAATTTGAAGAAAGCTCATCCGTTTGGAATGAATCACGAATCCGGTTTAGCGTATTTTACTCAGCATTTTCAAACAGGTCATACAAATTAGGTCATTTCAAAATGATTCAAAACGAACTAATCCTGCAAATGTTTCTCCGATGCATAATAAAAACTGTAGCACTGCCGTATTAAACTGCAATTGCGCTTTCTTTGCGTTATTCCGCTGTCATTCTTATATATTGGCAGTTTTTATTGCTTTGAAGCGATATCATGAGAACCATTATTATTGAATCCATGAGTTATAATTTTCATTTTAAAATCCCGCTCTCATTTTCATTTGAATCGATTCGCACTTATATCTAAAATTCATTGCTTCTCTCACAGCGGTATTCCTCTGAGATTTTTTTCAAGCAATAAAAAGAAATTTTCCGCTTTTCCACCGATAGTAATAATAATATAAAGCATGTATGGTTTGTCTTGCATTCGAACCGAGCGATTCCCTCCGCTTTTATCTTTGACTACCCGAGTGACACAAACTGCTACTCTTTCAGAAACTGTCCTTTTCCCATTAATTCAGCAGTTTCCTAAAATCTTTTAGCAGTGTCTCAAGAGACCATCACCTGCTAATCTATCATTAGAATGTGCTTACTGTCAACCCTTCCCTTTTAAATGCCGTGAGGAGAGGTTTGTCCAACATGGCTGTATGTTGAGGCCGAAGAATGGGGCAATACAAACTAAAGAAAATGGCCGATGCACCCGAAGGAAAGCATTTAATTACCTCAAATTAATATTCTCTGAGGGAGAGAAGAGGTTCGAATTTTTATTTATAATTTCCACTGCACTGACTGTTATCAGACGGTCGTAAATATACTAAACACTAAGCGCATTATTAGAGTATCGATTTTTGTTACACTCTCAAGGGACTGCATTGCTTTGTTTTAAATGTTTATCTTCCGCATGAGCGTGTTCTCCAGGCCGCATTTCCACTGTTTTCTGATTATTATCGCAGAACGTAATGAATAATAAAGACCGAGTCATCGCTTCCGTAATTAATTTCTCAATTGTTGCATTTTCCACCGGAACAATGGACACGTGAAGAAAACAGAGGGCGCATTTGATTGGTAACGTCATCATGGACAAACACTCCCACGACTGCTTTAAAAAATAACAAAGGTAAAATCAACAAACCTCCGAGAGGAAGAATGGATTGAGGTGATAAGAAATGTAAATGGCGGAAGGGATGAAGGAAAACGAGAGGGAGGTTGAAATGATGACGCGGCCATACTGGCAAGAGGAGATAACGTGTTTCATTGATCACTTAACCATCGGCAAACTATCATGAAAAGACCTCAGATTTAGAATTGGGAGGAAGGGGAGAGGAAAGGCAGGACGACAGGGGTGAAAAGTGGGAAAAGTGAGGAAATGTTGCCATTTTCGGATTCACACACCGGAACTTATGTAATTATGTTTTTGGCTCTTTTAAAATCAATGTTTTTCGTGAGTCTGTTTTTTTTATATTTTCGTGTCTCTTAGGAATCTTAAATCGAGTGCTTTTTGGAAGAAAAAGCTCTAAATTCGCCTGAAATAAATTTAAACCCAAATACAATAGCAGTGAGAGATGTGAAACAGAAGAGACATTGGGTCTTATCGAATAAATACAAAACGTGATACTGCAGAGGGAGGCATTGGTACCAGACAAATGAAAGGGTTGAGCGGAGAGAGTAAAGGATGAGGGCAATTAATCCTTAACAAGGCTGTCCCTCAGGAATGTATCATTTCTCTACTTTGTTCCTCTTCAATTCCGCAATTACCTTTCATTAAATCTTCGCTTTAATTTGTAAATTTTTTCTGAGGAATTTCCACGTGACTGCACAGACAGTCTTTAGACATTCGTCGGCCTCGTCAAAATTACGTTTTCGACTTTTTAAGGGAAAGCAAAGAAAAATTGAAGCTCAAGCAGCGTCAGATACATCCGCTTTTGTTTTACTTTTTAAAAATTTCATAATTTAACGCTTCGTTAGGCAATTCCCTCATTTTTCTTTTCTCTTTAGTTTCTTTCGCGCCGGTGTTTCCCGGAAAAGGAAATCACGCAACCGGCACTTACTAACTGATTAATTAATTTCTCCTCATTAGTTCGATTCATTCAAAGACAAAAATTATTTTCATTGTCTGCTTCTCGGAAAAGTTTACCCGGATATAACTTCCGCTTTTATAAGATGCGCTTTAACTCAGTCAGTGCTGATACTAAGCTGCAATCAAGACTCATTCTGGTCTTATGAGAATCTTTATAAGAAAAATCAGAGCTTTGATCCAAAGCTCAAGGTAACTCGAAGGCACTTAATGAACTACTTGCTAAAGTAAGCACTTCAAAGCAAAGATACAAAAGCTTTTAACCTCGCCGCTTCGTCCACGTATTCTGTCTTGAAAGGGTCTTCCATTTGTTGTAGAATATTTGCTCTGAAGGTTTCAGAAGGAACACTTGATTTTTTTATGGCTCATTCAAGAGTTTGATGGTCGAAATGAACTTTCAGTGTTTCAGTACTGAAATGTTGACTCTCGCCGAAAAATAATTACAAACCTGCTTATTTGTACCGCACAAAAACGTTTTTTTTTATTGCATTTATTTGAGGACTGTCCGGACTGCAGACTTTGAATTGTAAAGAGACGCCATTGTGATGTCGTTTCGAGCTCAATGGATTTTTTCGAGTTGGGAAACCTTAACACGGTATTTTCGAAAAAGGAAATAGTGGGTGTGAAACGGAATTTTTTTTTCTAGAAATTGTCCCGTCCCGTCTCTATTCCCTATTCAATCATAACAATGATGTATAAGAAAATTGAAATTCAAATGGGCTTCGATTCACGTAAAAATGGCAATTTACCCAATATTGGAAAACGTCTTTACATCCCTTCTCCTTAAATTTTACATCCCTTTATTTTAGAAGCAAATTTTCGCCCTCTTTATAATTTCCTTTTTGTTCTGGAAACGCACCCATAACATAAAAATTTATTTATTAATTTTCGACTGACTTAATAACAAAAAAAATAATTGTTTAAAACGAGGCTTCTTTGCGAAGAAGATTAACAACCATTTAGAGCAGAACAGCCCTCAAACCGAAGAGATTACTTCTTCAGGTGGCGGTATCATTTTTCTTTTTCAAGAGACAGCCGCGGATTTCGATGGAAGAATCTTTTCAAGAAATAATCCCAAAAGAAAAGATCTTGAGGGTTACTTTTAAGCTCCGGCTTCAATTTTTTTTATAAAAAAAAAAATTTTTCCTAAATTCAAAACGGGTTCAATCAATTATATCAAATTCATCACGAGTACTAAGACACATAATTTTTTGCTTTCATTTAATAAAAAACGATATCATTAAAAAAAAGTCACCGAATACTCCATCAATCAAAGCATTAAAATTTGCGAAATAAAGAAAAAATTTTGCTTAGAGTCATAATAATGGGGTAAAAAATGAGGGATACTCTCCCAGTCAGCAACCCCCTGTCTTATTATTCGATGATGGAAGCAACATATTTTGCTGTGGGAAATTGCTGTTGCAATGATGTAAGGGAAGTTAATGAGGAATTGAAGATCCGTGAAAACACTGTCGGTCTGAACCGATATCCGAACGACAATAGGGGTTGTTTTTTGCTTTCTCGGATGGGTGAATTCGAATTTATTTTTAAATCGGGAGCTTTTCGCTCGGTTGGCACCCCCAGGACTCTCTCCTCTCTTTTCCTTGACTTTTTCCCCGATTAATATAAGTCGAAGGCTTTCGTGTCAAATTTTCCAATTCGATTTGTCACCGGATGTGCATGTTTTCAAATAAAAAATTGTTTTGGTCCGCTAAGTGTGCGTGTTTTGCGGAATTTATGTTCTTTTTTATTTGTTCTGAATAAGCAGTGTTTCGGCTCCGGAGTTCGCCGTTGCGGGGCAAATTATTTTCAAAATTTCATTGGTTTCACTGAGTACGAAGAAAAATTGAATTTTTCTTTTTAAAAAACGAAAAGAGATAAAAAAAAAGGGGAGTTTTGCCTGACAAATTTTACGGGGAGCATAAACAAGACAAGAGAGTAAAAATTGTTTTAGAAATTGAAAATTATAGCCAGTGGGAACTGGGACTGAGAACTGCACAACATTTATACACGGCGGGGACCGCTGGGGGCCATATCTCACTCACACACCTCCAAGCGAAATTACTATTTTTTTTTATTGCGTATATTTCTAAGGAGAGCTCCATTCAAACTAAGGATCTTCCTTTTTTATGTTCCCTGGTTTCAATAGGAACGCGGATCATTTCTGAATTTATCATCTTCGGAGCGGAAACAGCTTTTGGAGGTTTCGCACCCGACAAAAAAATTATAAAAAATGTCTCTTTTAAGAATTTCTACCGGTCCTTAAATGCGGCTGCTTTGTATCGTTCTTTATTAGGCTAAAGAGTAACTGGCTTAAGTCCTGTCGCCCTAACTGCCGTCTTTTATACTGTATATGTTACAGTGAATGACCGAAATTAGAGAATGTCGACTTTCACCGGTGAATGTAAACAGATACTAAATTTCATTATTATATTATTATATTGCAGACATCATTCTATTATTTGAACAATCACAGATATGGTGAATGTTAGTGTAACTCAGAAATAAGGGTATTTAGAAAAATATTTCGACACTCATCGGTGAAAGTCGACATTTTCCAGATTTCACTGTTTCGCTGTAACTTATACGTGAATATAACAATAATAATATATTTCTTTTGTTTGCCCGTAGGCTTAAAATATACAGTAAATGCAACAGAAAAAACACAAACATGTTTAACTTTATACATAATTTAAAATCACACTATTCAGAAACTACACTACACTATTATCACATCTAATCCACATTTTCTTTCTTTCTTTTTTTTTGTAATATTCGAAAACAAAAATGAGGAAATAAAATAAACGAATACAAAAAAGTAACTAAATAAATAGACAAAGTAAATTTACAAATAAATACATTGAATAAAATAAAATAAAAAACTTTGAGCTTTTAAAATTCTAAACTATGGTATATTTTAAACTACTAAAACTAAATTATATTTTAAAAATACTGAAGTCATAGTAAATAAAAATAAATAAAACACAACTGTTACATTTACATACTCATTTGATTCTGTCGGATAACAGTTCATATTAATACTGAACATAAATTTTACAACAAAATGATATGACACATTTTTTACAATTAGAAACCAGTAACTGTCATTTTGTGACTGTTTGTTTAAATTTCTAAGTATTAATATAATTCGAAGGATGTCTGGAACCTTCTGGAAAGTTTTAAGTTGTGAAAATCTTCCCCGGTTATACGCTAAGTATAATGTTTGCATTCTCTAAGGTTTTGACAGTTTCATCAAAGCTGTAGAGTTTGACGGCTATTTTTTACTGTCCTCAAACTATACCTTTATTAACAGACATTTTAGAACCAAAATTAGAAAATTCTAGAACACATTCTGATCCCTCGAAGAACATCATTTTACAGACATATAGAGAACTGAAGCGACCAAAGAAAATCCAACGCAAATGAAATCGCGCCTAATGTTAATTCAGTTTTCCTAAAAACATTTATCCCGGTTCCTTCCCTAATCTGGAATAAAATCTGCTTTCAACAACTCTCGATTTAGATAGTGATCTGACCCCTTACGCTGTAAAACATGCTTTTATGCGGGAATGATAACTTCCCCCGAACATTGAGCCTCTGCATTCTTCCTTGAGTTTCGACCATTTTCGACTTCGGTCGTCAATACCGAAAGGTTTCACGGCAAATGGCTATGCAATCGCGATTCGCCTCTTATAATGTCGCACTTAACTTTTAAGAGTCCTTAAAAGGTCGGCATTCAAACTAATTTTCCAGCTGAAGAAGTACGCGGGAGTGTTTTAATGCACCGGGAGGAAGAGGGAATGAACAAGCAAGATATTAAACTTTTCTAATGATTATTTGGGAAGTGAGCTTCGGAGAGTTTTACGGGGTTCGCGAATAAAACCCGCAAGAGAAGGATTAACGGAAAGAATTAAGAATATTTTATTAATGAGAGACTAAGGGGAGATGGAAGACCGAAAAGTTTCATGCAAAAAAGGTTTCGAAACAGGCCCGAGGGGATTTCGCTGGCAAAGCACCGCTTTTGAGGGATGTATTGACCGTTTTCCTTCAAGAAGAAAAATTTCCACATTAGAGGGGTTATTCAAATGTGGAAGTGCTCTGTGCAAAAATTACATCTGATGAAATACACGAATCGGAAAATGAATACTTACTATTTGCATTTCGAATTGGTCTGCCATGATGGCCGACCCTCTATGTGAAGCCGATTCCGTGTAATAAAAACTCGAAAGTAACTTTTCGGGTTCGAACCTGACATAATCAAATGAAAATTCTCAAGGTTCTTGCTAAGGTTTCCTTAAGAGAGAAAACTTTTACGGTTTCTAATCGCAAAATACATCTCTTAATGACTGTTAAATGAATTTCAATAAATTAAGGAGTAATTTCGAGAGTGACAGGAATCTGCATTATGTCGACCCTTTTCGCGTGGAATTGTACCTTCTGCACTGTTCCCGCAAATCGAGACTTATTTTAGCAGCCGCAGCTCTCAGCGATTTACATGAATTAAAACCCCCGCTCTCTAAGATTAAGTCTTTGACGCCCCCCTCTCCTCCCCGCCCCCCTCACCCCTTTCCCTAATCTCTCTCCCCCTAAAAACACTTCCACATATTGGTTTTCACCGATGCAACACGGTTTTTGCATTAATGGCTTGGAAAATCATCACCTGCTTTCTTTTTATCCTGTACTTCCGCTCGCTCAATAAGCGGATTTTGTCATTTTCCTCGTCACGTTTTTTGAAAAAGTCAAAAAAGCTAAGTTTTAACTCTGTGTGGAACTTTGAGTCGAATTGGAAGACTCAGCAGTCTTTTCTCTTTCCTTCGGCCATAGAGGTACATTCTGACGGCTTGCATTTGAGGTCTATGGCTTGACAGCTCATTTTATCTTAAAAAAGCAAAACAGATAAAATTTCAACAAAGAAAGTAAGTCAATCACTGCTGACTTATAAACAGATCGGATATAAAAGCAGGAAAGCTTATAATTTGGAGAAAAAAAAATTATAAACTACGAACTAATTTAAATTAAGGCTTTGAATAAAGTTAAAACGACGTAATTCTTTCGGAGTAATTAAGAAAACATTAATTACTTCTTCAGTGTGAAAATTCCGTCAAAGGAAAAAGGGAAAGCTTTTTCATGTGAAAAATTAAATATAATTTTTTTTCGATCGAAGACTGCGAATTTAATCTCATTGCCAGATTTTCCGAGACTCCATATTTAATGGGGATTTTTATTAGACATTTCCGGTCATCTATTAGCATTAATTAAATACAATTCATTTGAAATGTCCTCTTAAAGAAGGGGTTTTAGCAACCCTTAATGGATTTTGACCAGAGAAAATTGTCCGAGCATTACATCGGGATAATGTCAGCGATGAGCTTAAAAGAGATTCGCCAGAAAGAGACTAAAACTGAGAAAGTGATTATAGCGTTTAAATGGCACCCTTTTCCTTTTTCACCCTCTTACACCACCCTCTCTCCATCTCGGGACTTCTGCTCAGGGACGTCCTCGGAGCCAATCAAGCAATCATCAAAGTCTGTTCCCGCAAATGTCAACCCCCGGTGCAACCCACTTAAAAATTCATCCCCTGAGTCACGAGAGAGTCCCGAAAAGTTTTAAAATGATTAAGCCGTGCCTTTGGGGTGACTTTTCGCCTAAGAGAAAGAACACAAGGGGGGACGGGGGGGAGACGGGGAGGGGGAGGGAGGGGGGAGGGGATTCACTTCGTAACGAAATGTACTCGGGATACTTTTTGAAAGTTTTTTCCTCGAGAAAAATTTCTCTCTATTTTTCCTGTTCTTGCGACTTTCATGAGCAAATAAATAACTAAATAGAACTTTTACTAAAAACTTTCTCAAATACATTTGAAAAAGTTGTACGAAACGTTTCGTAATTCTTTCCCCAGCCAATTCCTTTTCATCATCTTTGGAAACTTGACGAACGTGATGACTTTTCGACACGTACGCACTGACGCACCCCTTATGAATTTCGTCTGCTTTGAATGCATTTCCAAGTAGGCGCGCGTCTTTACTAAAGATTTATCATTGCTGATAATGGGTTCAGCAACTTTTTCGTATTAGTTTTAATGATCGACTCCCTTCAAAAACTTTCTTGCATTTTGTGAATGATAATTCTATTAAAATTATACCTTAATAGCAGTGAACTCCAATTATAGTACCTCAATCTAATAAGAAAAAATTGTTCCGTTTAGGTGAACTCTTATCGGCCTCCGTTTAGGCTGATTAGTCAGCGAATGAGAGTCAAAACGTCATTGCTTTCGGTTTGGAATAAGGAAATATCAAACGGTGAGCGAAAAAGGCGTTCATTGAAAAAAATGTGAAGAATTTCATTTCTGGATTTCAAAACTGATGAAGCAAAACCTTTCAGCGTTGAGACCTTTTCTCTGAAATCCTCCCGGTAACCTTTGTCGCCGTCAGTTTATTCAGTCGGTGTATTTCTAAGAAATTGCCTGAAGACGAGGACGCATTAAAAACGCATTCATTTTTGACCAAACATAATACCACTTCTGTTACAGTATTCATATTTAATTATTCTGTCTTTTTACCACTTATCACAATGTTGTGTTACCCCCACTATTCTCCGTTTTGTTTTATAGTTATTGTTCGTTTATCTATTCATTTCCGTGTAACTTGACTATTTATTGGTTGCCTATTTATTTGCAAATTTACTGTTATTTGTTATTTACTTATTTTTTATTTATTTAACGCTTAATTGTTATTTACTGTTCGTTTACTTGTCCATTAAATTATCGCTTTTCGGTTTATTATTGTGTGTTCATTTATTTATTTATAAGTAATTTCTCTGTTTATTTACAAATCAATTGTTATTTATTTATACATATATTTATATATATAGACTTATTGTTCATTTATTTTTTCGCTATTTTATTTTTTTTAATCAATTTATTTACATATTTTACAATTTATAATTTGTCTATTTGTTTGCAAATCCATTGTCATTTAACATATACTTCTTGTTTACTTATTTATTACATGCTTATTGTTTATTTATTTATTTAATGCTTGTTATTTATTGTTCGTTTACTTGTCTATTTAATTATCGCTTTTCTGTTTGTTCTTGATTGTTTATTCATTTATTTATATGTAATTTATCTATTTATTTGCAATTCTACTGTTACTTTTATATACTTATTGTTGACTTCTTTATTACATACTTATTGTTTATTAATTTATTTACACTTTTTGTTTATTTATTTATTTAATTATCGATTCATTATATTCTTGTTCGTCTGTCTATTTATTTCAGTGTAATCTCAGTGTCAATGAATATATTTCTTCTTTATCTACTTTTTTTTATACAGTAGGTAGGCTTCTCTTCCCCCTAATTCTGAACTGAAATTTTATGTATTGTAAATGTAATGTATTTTTAAAATCCTGAAATATAATAGAAAACGTTAGTGCAGTGAGAAAACCCCTGATACCTAGGGGTGAAAAAGGGGAGAAATATATTATTATTAAAAATATTGCCTGAAGACATCTCGCCACTCTTTTCTTACTGGTGAGGGAATGCAGGAAACTGATTCAACAGTTCTTTGAATTGCACCTGATGATCGTTGGATTTCTTTTAGGGCAGTAAGAAATCATGTTTGGTTTCCCAAAGTGGGCAGAACGGTAGAATACCAACTCATCCAATGAATAAAGCCCTTATCAGAAATACCGCATTTACGTTCCTGACTTTGTTTAAAAGACAAAAAATATGCAAATTAAAGCGAGATATTTTTGACAAAAAGCTCTAGTTTTAAATTTAGGCCGGGCTAGACCTCTTTTTAGGGCTGATGAAGGACGCTTGACTTGAGTGGGAAAGCCGCGCACAAAAAAGAACTTTTCCTCAAATTAAAATTTATTTTCTAATTTTGATTTGAGGAAATTTCAATTAAAACACCGGCTGGAGTGAAAACAACCCTCGAAGAATGAGGGATTTTCCACGAAAATTACCCCTCCAAGATGTAAAAACCACCCTGATAATTTAAGGACAAATAACATCGCTGAGCGTCCGGTGGAAGATGAATGATTTAAATTGTACAATTCAATTTCCTTATTAGTTAACAAACTTTTAAAAATAATATTTGAAGAGAAAACAATGAGAGAGAGTAATTTGCGAAAGTAAATAAAAGGAACAAAACTATTGGAGTGGTTGAGAATTCGCTTTCGGGGTTTCCATCGACGCAAAATTAACCCTTCCGGTCTAAATTCACTTTTTTATGATGTCACTTGTTGTTCTCAACCCCCGTACACTCCCCCGAAAGAATCCCGAATGATATCTTATTTGTTTTCCAGTCACTTCTCGAAATATGAATTCACCCCTTTTTCTTTCTTGCATTTTTTATTCGACTCCCCTTCTGAATTCCCTCGGAGTTCTCCTGACAGACTAAGAGACTTACATTCCTGCGAACTTCTTATTAGAATTTCATTCTCCCTTTCCTTCCATCCACTCTTGTGGGAAGTTAAAACGGTTTGTCCGACAAGTTGAAATTTGAAACGTTAAAAGAAAAACTTCTCTCGCAGGCACAACTCGAATTCTCGATCGAGTCTTCCCCCCCCCCCCCCCCCACGAGTTCAACTTTTATCTCTTCTCTTGTCAGTGGTTTAACCTTTTGGAAAACCTGATAAAATTTACATTGATGTTTTGTTTATTTCATGTGCTGATTCTGCAGACCGGAAGAAAGTGGCTCAATCCCGAAGGAAAGACAACGAATGGCCATCTTCTCAGAGTTCGTATAAACACAACAATTTTCTGAGCCGGCATTATAAATTTGGAACACGTGGGCTCCTCCGAGAAAGACTTTGTCACATAAACTTCATTTTTTTTCTCATCTTAAAGGATTTCTCTTTCTGCCTTTTTCTTTTATTCTCCTCTCCTTCTTCTCCCAAATGATATGAAAAACTGATATTTATATGTTTTGTTTTGGGGATTGCATTTAGCTTTTTCCTGTTCTGTGTCCGGGTATTTGTGTCTCAGTCCCGAAGAGAATTAGTCCTCACTGTATCCTCTTTTTTTCTCTTTCCTTCCGAAGAATTTAATTTTCTGGTTTACTTTTACGACGGAAAAGAAATTTTTAGTGTTCAGATTACACATTTACGTTTCATGAAAAATCAGCAGTTGAAATATTCCATCGAAAGTGAGCATCGGTTTAAAATTTTCAATGTCCCAAAAACGGAAATTCCGCTTAAGATAAAACACGGGAAAATCGCATTAAAATAAATGAATTTCATAATTAAACTCAAGGAATAGAGAATTTATTGAATTATAGTATAAAATGCTTTGTTGTCTCGTTTTAAGCTCGTTTTTCTTCCATCTGAAACAACAATTTTAGAGCTTTTCTCCTTCGCCGCTTCAGAAAAAGGCCAGCTTTCCTCACCGCAGAGGAAATTCACTAATTTAAAGACGGCAAATGTTCATTCGTTTGTCTCCCTTCCGCAACCCTCGACAGGGGGGGGGAAAAAACTCCCCCGAATCTCAGTTGCGGCCAAATTCTCTTATGGAAGGGCAAACAGCCCATTCTGTCGGTTACTTATTAAGGGCTAAAAGGTTTTGCAGCTGAATTCAGTTCGCGTCCCAACAGTTCTTAAAAGGTTTCCCGGATCTTGATTTAATTATGAGAAAAATCTCAGAAAGCACGGCTTTATGATGAATGTGAGTGAAACTAAGTCTTCGCAATATTCAATCGGTTTTTTGGCTATGAAAGGGCTGTGGGAAATTAGATTTTTTCCCTTTTTCACCGGGGGTTTTCTTACCGTCCTTCGGAAAACCTCGACCCCATCGTTATAATCTAACCAAAAAAAAAAAAAAAACTAAAACAAGCCGGCAACAAAACCACCGTTGAAAACGTACTTTGATTTAGCTTTTTCGGTCGAGCTGGCATGTGAAATTCCCTGGGGAACTCTCCTGTCGTTAAATTTTACCGGTTTGGGTTTAATCCGAAGGCTTTTCGTCGTCCGCTCTCCTCGTAAAGAGCTGCAAAACGAAGTTATTTGTCGGGGAATGCATCTGAAAAGGATGAGAGAGTGCTTGTAGTGCTTATACTAAAAAGTATAACCCGACGACAAAGACATTTTTAAAAGTTCACATCCACTCGAAATGACGTCAGCACAACTTGAAGTAATTTGTTTGAAATAATTTTATTGAAAATTTAATAACATTCAAAAGGGTTTCCTTTACGAGGAAAAGATTTTCGTTACAAGTGGGGACAGGGGCAGGGGAGAGGGAGGGGACGGGACAGCGGGACAACGGGCTTTCGCTTGTATTTGTAATTAACATGAGATAGGGCGTTACTCTTCATTTCCCTGGAAACACCTACATTGTTACTTTTCCCCCCGGGAGTTGGGAGAACTAGTCGCACCATTCTTTGCCTCAACCCTTTCATCGGTTTAACCCTCGGAGGTCCTAAATTTGTTACAGCTCATTTTTGGGAGTCCCAGGGTTGGGGGCCGAGCTTGAAACGATGAATTTAATTTTGATTTTTCAGGCGAGCGCCATTGCGCTTTCGAAACGACGTCATTGCAACCCCCTCTCATCCCCTCCGCTTCAACCCCCCGACATTTTATTAGGTTTAGTAATAAAGAGGGAGCGAACCACGCCCTACCGGGACTCTGAATTCTGTGTCTGATGGATTTAATTTGTATTAATAACAACGACACCGGTTAGCGAAAGAGACTTTTGTTTTGGGGTAAAATTTACCAAAATGTCTTTCGAGGGCCCTGCATGGAGAAAACAAAATAAAAAGCACTCAAACTCGGTGGAAAAACTGCAACAAGTATCCGCACTCTTCGGAATAAGTGCAAACTTTGATGAAATTAAATACACCCCGAATCCCCCGACTCCCTTTCCGCGTTTAAGCTTTTTATTAATTATTTCGCAACTTTTAAAAAGTTTGAATGATGTTAAAAAAATGTTTATCTCCTTCAAAAAAGTTATTAATTAACAGAATTAATTATAAAGATTAAATATTTTGCTTATGACGCAAAACAGAGGGGGAAAGTGTGCTCAAAAAACTATTAAGCGAACTTATAGGGATACTCGACTTGTTTACGAGAAGGTTGAAGACGTCGATAAGGGGATGACATCGAGTGCTGAGGGCGAAAAAAATTAAGATTGAAAATATTATACATTTGTTACAGCGAGGACCGAAATTGGGAATATCAGTCGTGAATTTAATTGTAGTGTAAAGTTAAGAATGTATACAATTATTAGGACAAAGTGAACATTCCCCAATTTCGGTCTTTCGCTGTAACATATACGTTATTACTGGATAAATTATTAGTTTTGGAACTGACTGCCTTTTTTACAGGAACAGTCAAAGCTCCGTGAACTTATCACTTCAACCCCTATTCCCGATTCGGTGCTGAAGGGTGTCAACCAAAATTTTAAAAACAAAAACTTTCTCTCAACAAAAGCCATCAACAGAAAGTGACATTTTGGTGAATGACAGAGACGGAAGAGAGAAGTGGAAAGTCACCTGAAGAAATCAGATAAGTGAAAGATGAAAAGTAATTTCTCAAAAAGCTCTGTGCCGGAGGTCAAATGGAACGGGTTGGGAAAAAACGGCAATATTTTCAGATTAGCGAGAAGCTGCCCCTTGCAGTTGTACGTGTCTCGCCTGGGGATTTCCACCTCCTCATAAATTCTCATACACATCTTGACGCCGACTCATCTTTTTTAATTTTTACCTGTACGGTTTCCCTGCTTAAACGCAATTAGATTATCCCGGGTTTCGATGAAAAAAAAATTATTTTCATCACCGACTCGCGAGGGGATAGTCTTTTTAACTATTTTCTCTTTTATTCCGCTTTTCAAAAAATAGCTAATGTTGTGTTCTATTGATGACTATCACTCTAATATCTCTCGGTGGTGTACATTTTCTCCTTTTTTTTAAGTCAAATCGCTTTGAATTTTGGGACGATTCTTCGCTTTCGGTGTATTAATAAATGAATATGTTACAGTGAAATACCAAAATCTGGAGAATGTCGACTTTCACCGGTGAATGTCAACATTGACAGA